>JAESVK010061894.1:0-11055 GCA_017140935.1 Hamamelis virginiana
CCGAATTTGGGACAAGGTACTCTTTACCCAGTCCTAACTTGCTTCATCTCATCAAAGGCATAAAGATATGGGTCATGTGACTATGTCAATCATTTATACTTATTTTATTAATTGTGTATGTAAATAAACGGAAAATTATCCAAACTCCCTCTAATCTAAATTTTGTACCATGAGATCCAAAATTCTCTAAAACTTACCATGAGATCCTTTTAGGATATTTAAAAGTCTTTTTTTTTTTTGGCAAATCTATGGTAAAATTATATTTATTGTAGTTTCCATTTAGAATTTTTAACCATAGTAAACTCTTTATGGTAAATTTTTAGACTATATCCATTTCAAAATTTGAATTTATTACTCCGTTCTGTTCCATTCCCTGCATAATAGCCAACTATCCTATGGCATTCTCATAGAAAGAAAACATGGCCAGTAGATAACTATTTTATTCATTATTTTTGAAAGCGAAAAATTTTTCCCATCAATCTTCCAATCTTGTTCGGGCATGGAAATGTTTCTTTTATCAATTCCAAATGTGGAGAAGCCTATGTAGAAGAAGTTGTAGAAGATCACTAAGGTTCAAATCCTGACGCATGAGGGATTCAACTACAAGAATCATGAATCAAGAGAAGGGAAGAGAGAGACCAAAATTTTGAAGTCATTCCCCACCCCAAGATTTTGGCAACTGAAGACAAGGTATGATTATGGAGTTTTATATAAATTTACATGTTTTATGTTAAAGTTAAAAAAATATAAATTTACATGTTTGAAAATATATGCCAATATACGTATTACTCGTGTAAACAAGTTAGGTAAATTTACTTTTGTTGAAAATCATATTAGACACATATAATATACTTTATATAAATTTACCTATTTGAAAATATACGACAATTTACGCATTTAAGCATATGTATGCGAGTTAGGTATATTTACCTAGTTTATACATTAACAAAGTGTTGAATTTACTTATTTAAAAGTATCAATGGCTGCTGATTCGTCAAAATCAAAATATCTAATTTATAGAGTTTTTTTCCATAGTAGTTATTGTATATTTGTATATAAAGGCTGAACATGGTTATAGGGAACATAAAAAAAAAAGACTAATTTTGGTAAATTTTGAAAATAGGGTTGAATGGAACTTTTCTATTGGGGTTGAATGCAATTTTTCATTATCGGTGAAAACTAATTTTTGTAATTTTTGAAATCTACCTATAATAAAAGAGAGCAATTCCATCAGAATCTAAAAATTTTGTATTTATTAAAAATAGGTAGGGTCTTTTGGGTATAAGTATAACATCCTTTCACTAGGGGTTATAGGTTAAAACCCCTAAATATTAAACTATTTGTGGAAGAGTGCAAAACTAATAAGCTGTCAAACCTTAACCCATCTTTTAATTTCATAATTCTCAAACACACACCCTTAGGATAAGAGAGAGTAAGTAACAAAAAAGAAGAGAGAGACAATGTCCAATTGTCTTTGATTCCTTCCCACTTAATATATATATGTATAATTTGTTGGTCTATTGTCATATGGCAGGTGCTTAAAATAGTATGAACAATTTTTAGAAGCGATAATGACACTGATTAGGGTTACATCCCAACTCATGGGGGGAGAAGGATAGAGAGTGAGAGGGATTCGGATTAAATTAAGCTGATGATTAAGCGAAGCCAATTCTTTCCCAAAAGACAAAGCAAAGCCAATGTTGTGATGAAATGCCCATGCTACCATATAATTCCAACAAACTCGGGGTCATTTATTGGACAGGTGAAGGGCGACAGCTGGATTCCCCTCACCTGCTGTTTTCAACCGCTCTGTATGCTAGTGAGCCAAATCCTCTCTCTCTCTCTCTCTCTCAAATCCTGTGTTATGTGCAACTGGTTTTGTATGTTTATGTCGATACCGAATGGCTGTAATTGATACAGGATATGCAGGATATCCAATGCTTGAACTCCCCATGAATCAAATGTACGAGTCCGGATCAAGCGAACCATAATGACTGTTCGTCAATTGCGCATTAAGAACGGTTGTGATGTTAGGACATCCATACCTGACCAAAATTTTATGGCTCATATAGACATAATTTCCCAAAATAAAAATTAAAATGGTAACCAGCAAGAATGGGAGCCACATGATCTTTCTTCGTTCTTCAATTTTTTTGGCTTTTTTTTTTTTCCTTTCCATTTCTCTCTTATACATAAATAGGATCAGTAGCTAATTGTTAGTAGGGAGGATGACAACAAATGGACTATCCCCATCTATCCTCATCCTCTCGATTCAAGTTCACTTTCCTATTGCAATTATGCTAGCACAATGACACTGGGTGGCACTATTTTTTTTTTTTTTTTTCCGACTTAGACTTCAACCGCTTAATTACATTTTACCTCATGATGTATGAAAATTTATAAAATACATGAATGCCATACATTAAAATCTACTCGATTTATATTATATTGACTCTCTTACATGAGATGAGCACAATTCATCCCACATAATGTGAAATTCATTATGGTCCAAGGATGAGCTGTCAACTTGAATATCCTGGGATCGAACCTTGGGAGCTTGGGGCTAGGCTACAAGAAATTTATTCCTTATGAATCACCTAGTCCCGGCTGGTGTGCGCAAACTGGTCCGGGTACCCTATACACAATACTAAAAATAATAATAATGTGAAATTCATTCTCATGCGGAAAGGTCGGTAATATAATCAACAATATAAATAAAAAATTAAAGAGAACCCTTTGACAGAATCTAACAAAACAAACACAAGGGACCGAAATTAGGCAGGTATTGTAAAATGGTAGGGTCATCCATCTCTTTTCCTCTTTATGCGAAGGTTTGGTGCTAGTTTGTATGAAAGGAGGACCACTGGTCTTGGGCTGTACTATGTAGCTGTATTCGATATGACCTTTCGTCTCTATTTGCCTTTTGCCTTTTTGTATATGCCGGATTGTATCCAGCTCAATCCTCTCAGAACCTCCTACTTTGGCGAGATCAATGCTGAGAAGGCCAGGACCTCTTAATGAGCATTGTTGGTGGTGGTTTGTAGATATCTTCGTGGCTAGAACAGTCCATTCTATCGTTTTCGCCCTTTTGATTGTTGTCTCTATAAATGCATTTTTCTTGCAATTTCTAGCATTTTCATTTTTCAATGGCAACCTCCTTCCTTTGCTATTTGTTTAAATTCCTTACTCTTTTTGAGATGGGTTGGAATATGTCCTAATATCTGGCATCTTCTTTGATCATGCAGCTGCATGACAAGAAAGAAAGAAACACAACATTTGCTGTTGGGAGATTAATCTACGTCAGCAAGGCGCCTAGTCTTCATCGACTTCCTCTTTTACCTTAATTTACCTTTAACAAAAGCACCAAGCAAACACCTTTTATTTTATTTTTATTTATTTATTTATTTTTAACAGTGCTTACAAGCAAGAGGGCTATTGTTTCCCTTAAACACAAAGAAAACATGTCCACGCCACCCATATTATATAGGAATAATATCTTCTCTCTCTATATAAGTGCGCGTGTGCGTGCGTCTGAGGCAAACAGTCATATTAAATCCAATTTACACTCAATCATGTAAATATTCTCTGCAAAATGTCCTAAGATAAAGTTAGGCTTCCTGAGGTGTCATTTCATGCTAAAACACCCATCTCATAATTAATTAACAGTAACATTTTAGATAGAAGATATAAAGATTGAAATGAAAAAAACTGATAATCTTTTGTTTTGCAGGTCTAATTGATGCATTAATTTACAGGACAAAATCGACAAGTGTCAACAAGGATGAAATAAAATGTGAATGCATAATACCCAGCAAGGCAGGTGAACCATACCTATATAAAGGTAAGTGGCACTGTTCCATGCCCAAAGCGACTCGACCCAATTCCAGAAGTCACCAACATTGATGCCACCAAAACCTTCAAAAGCAATTTTCAACACAAAAAATGCAGCCAGTGGAAACCCAATAAATCCTAAAACCAGATTACAAACTGCCCTGGTGAAAGCTTTCAAACTCCCATCTTTAACCTCAAGCTTCAAGGGTTGAGCCATCAAACACATTGGAACCATCAGTAAAGCCCCAATTTCTGCAGTGGCAAAGTTAATGACTGACATGAGACACAAACCAATGAAGGCAGCTGAGATCATCACTGATTTCAAGCGCGCCCATTCTCTTTCTTGAGATTGAGATGCACGGGCATGTGAAAATGGAGAACCCAAAATCAAGTACAAGATGAGGAGGCTTAAAATCGAAAGCAAAACCCAGGTTATAATGCTAAAAGTTGGGGTGCAGTTGGGTATTTGACAGATGAAATACGGAAGTAATGAAACAACCACTCCCCATAAGTGAACGACAAAGACATGTTTAGCTGCGCGAAGCCATTTCCAAGATTTTAAAGAGACGCCAGGCTCAACATCTGCAGAAGCTGGGCAAGGAGTGTATCCGTCTTTTTTTGAAGTAAACTCAAATTTACTAGCATCGGCATAGAGAGAAGCTGCAATCACTGGAAGGGGTGCGACGAGCAATGCAAAAGCAATCATGTAGACTCCCACTGAAACAAACTTACCAGGAGAAGTTAAAAGGTACAGAAAAAATGATTGGTGAAACTTTTCGAGGAGGTTGTTTGCCGAACGTATTACTCCTTCAATCAACCTGCATCAAAGCAACAGGGAAAGCTTAAGCTAAAATGGCATAAGAATGATGAATCTCCTGAATCATAAGGGGGAAAAAAGGGAAAGACAATTGTTCAGGAAAGATACCATGACTGCTTAAGAAAGTAGAAAAGCACGATAAACATCTAGGAAAGGGACAACACGACACATGGAGACATCTAATGGATACAGAACGACCACAGGCATCATATATGCAGAAATGATCCGATCACACAAGTTGACTTTCGCGAAAGTCAGCATGAAGCTCATAGGTGATTGTGGGATGCATATTTTGAAAAAATTGACCGTACTATGCATATGTATGTCAGGCATGCCAAAAATCACAGTGATTCAACGGTCAATTTCTCATATGTGTGAAAAACTATTATAGTTTTCAGTGGTCAGAAATTTTCACAGTCTGTATTTTGAGATGCCTATATCGGATCACTGTGATTTTTGGCAGATGTGACACTCATAACAAGGGTATCTAATCCAACGGTCGGTTTTTCAAAATATGCATCCCACAAGTTCTTATGAGCTTCACGCTGACTTTCGCGAAAGTCAGCATATGCTTACTAGATCAGGACTCACCATATATGTTCTGTTGCCATACTTTAGAACTTTACTAATATATAATAACCCCCACATCCATTTAGGTGATTGAGACTATTGAAAGTTTGGAGGTCCACAATATAATCCCAATAATGGCAAGCCATTCAAAGAAGTTTACCTAGATATCATAATTTGAAGATAACAATAGTTTAAGGCATGTTACAAATGGAAACAGAAGAGATGCAATTGAGCACTGACCGACCACCCCGCAAAAGAAACTCGTTTCGCCTGCCTTTGTTATTCAGAGAAACTCTTGGTGAAATCTCCAAAGTAATTGCATCAACTTGGTAATCGCGAAAAGCTCCATGAGGACCTGTGGGAACACCTAATGCCTAACATCATAAAAATAAATAAATAAAAAACTTCAGTCAGTGATCAGTCAAAGCACCTAACTTCTTTTATTGTCAACCAGTATGAAACCACAAAAAGTAACACATGCCCAACATCCGCCTGAAAAAAAAAAATAGAGATAAAAGAGCCATCTACCTGGTAATACAACGAACTTGCAAGCGTAGCAGTGCCTTCAATATAATCTGCAACAGGGACTCCAAATTTCCATTGGGGATTTAAGCTTTTAGCCACATTTCCTAGAAACTGAAATATTTCACCCACAATCTTGAGCCATTTGGAGTCAAGTAAAGACCACAACTTCTCCACCTTTACACGCAATCCTTGCCTATGTACTGCTAGATAGTTCACAATATTAATGAGGTCTAGGTTAGGCATCTGCCCATTAGATGCCTCAGCATAGATGCTGAGAGTATCCTCAAATTCTCCCTTCCCATCTGCAACCTTAATGACAAGGGCAGCAGCCATAGTCCCAGCACGTCTAAAAACATCGGATATTTTTCTTTCAGTAATTGGATTCTCTGTAAATTCATGAAGAGTTTTGGTTTCATGGCATATTTCAGCATTGGGTTTACCCAAACCACTAAATACAGGTGTGTGATAGTCTCTTAACCAAGCTGCAACGGGGGCATATTCTCCATACTGTGAATCTGCTGCGAGCCATATAATATCCTTGGCCAACCAAGTTACTTGGGAAAGTAAGGAGAATACTGAATATGCAATGCCTAGAGATAAAGCATCAACCGGATCAATCTTCACAGAATTGTAAGGTGTCACCAAGACAATAGCCTCCTTCCCATCACCTCGTGGAGCTCTTATTATCCCAACAGTATTGACACCCCGTGATGAACAATTAGAGTTCTCTTGAATTATCCCAGAATCAGGACTAGAGAAAAAATGTAGTGGATGAAAATGATTCGACTGAGGGTGGAACTTGTGATAATTAACTTCAGCACCCAAGTCTGACATATACCGTGCTATCAGTCTTGGGCTCTCTCTGCAGTGGAATATGAACAAGGTAAACAAGAAAGTTTTCAAAAGAAAACAGGACAGAACTCCTTTTTGTTTTCTTTGAGCGGGTGGACGGGGCAGGGGTTGGGATTGTCAACTTATACCAAAAATGAAGTGAAGGGAACAAAATCAAGACAATGGATAAAGTAAAGATTAAGAAGATACTTCATAGAAATTGCATAAATACTAGCAGGGCACTCTAAGGTAAAAGATGTATAAAAATATAAAACAATATAGTACCAGGCATATATAACTATAAAGCTATGTAGAACAAGGCGTACAAAATTGCAATGCAAGGGAATATACATAGCAACTTGTATAAATTTATAAAACATTCAGACATGTTAAAATGGTCCAATTAAATTTCTGGGCCATATATTTGAAACAAGCAAAGAGGGAAAAGAAACACGCAAAAATTGAACAAGACTTCACTAATTGGACAATCAGATTGATTGTGTGGGACTGGCGGTGGAATAGAGCTTCTGACAGAAAATGGAAAGGAGTGCTTAATGGTTTTCTCTAACTCTAGTAGATCCTTGTCTGCAAATCGTCAATAAATGACATTTTTTGAAGTATCTAAGGCAGCATGTCTTCGTGATCTCTACTTTCTATTGCTAAGGAATTCTGCATTACAATGATCTTCAAGCATACAAAGATTACTCTGATAGCAGGTTGTTATTCAAAATTAAAGTTTGAGACATACAAAGGCTGGGAGATGCCAAACACATAACTGTTAGCTTTATAAAGCAACAGCAATCTCGGGTAGAGTTTTGAAGATGAGATAGGAATTAGCAGACTCATTGACTGTAAGTACTCGAGAAGCAGAGGAAGAGTGCATTTAACTGCTTAACAACTCAATGAGAAATCACTCCAAACACAATGCTTAAGATTTGCCCATACATTTATAGGCGACTCATTTTAAATCCTTGCACAAATCTGAAGCATAACATGATATCCTTTTAGTAATTGACAGATAAATGCATCCAAATGTCAGTCATTGGGACTCAGTGAACACAGAGGGCACATGTTACGGACGCCAAAAGTTGGGCAATATAGCCAATATAATGTGCAAACAGAAGAGTCTAGTAAATTGTATGAATTTTTCAGTCACATGCTCCAAACAAATGAGTTTTTTATTTTTTATTTTTCTCTTTTAGTGACATTTGATCAAATAAAAGCCAACTTTGGCCAATCATGAGGTTTTTTTTTTTTTTTAATAAGCAACAAAATTTTTATTAATGAAGAAAAGAGGACAAGGAATCCTACTTACAAGAAAGCAGAAAAAAAAAAAAAAAAAAAAAAAAAAAAGAATAGAGAAAAGACAGCCCACAAAGAAACCCTCAAGGATTACAAACTGAGACCCAATTACCCACAATAACAAACAAAGGAACACCGTTAAACTCTTTAGTTGCCGATGCCCACAACGAAGCCAATCATGAGGCTTATGTGACTTGTATACAATGCCTTTGATGCTGTCTTATTAACATCTGCAGGAAAATAAATAACAATAATTCTGTTGATTTATGGAATTTTGTGTTTTCCTATAGTAGGTTTTTGCTAGATTAAGAATATTCGATAAAAATTATTTTGTAATAAATCCATATCATATATCTCAAACTTATGCTATCAAAATTAACATTTGACTAAGATTAGTGGTTTATATAATAATCACGTTATGTACTGTAAGATTCACTACCAAATTTCCATAAGTATGTTTCCAGGTTAACTCCTGAATTATATAAACACATCGAGTCAACTTGCAATACCGAATACAGATTTTGGATAAAAAGAAAGCAATGCAAAAGTTATTGCATGAACCAGTTCTTTAGCATTGGTCGGGCATCCTGTAACGGGATAAAACATAATGTACTTCTTCCATGTGAAGTACAATGCAGTAAAAAAACGTGACCGAGCATACACATACACAAGTTAACATCATAAACTTTGATTATTACTGAGTTCAATGCTAGTTCTTGCTGATAGAGAATTTCCTCACGTGGTTACCCAGTCAAGAAAGAGTATAGCACACTATCTTCTTACTTTATGAAGAAATGCGACAATCAGAAAACTCCTAGAATCCCTCTATGTAATCAGCAAACATTCATTCTTTAGTGCCATAGGCATGCTCTGAAGATATATCATGTCAGCATAAATGTTACATGATAAAATATTCAACATTGCCCTGTGATACAAAATGCTATACAGTTCAAAACCCTTAAAAAGAAACACAAAAAGCACTGTGCGGAGTAAGCACATACATGCCTGCTTCTGCAGGTTTCAAATTCAAAGCAGTAATATCCTTCACCAATCTATTTGCCTCTGAAACATCCTGAGAAGACAGCATTGTATTGGCAGAACCTGTGAAATGATAGTTTGGTCACATGTAAGATGAAGTCAGTGGACCCATTTGATCAAATGCACCCATGAAACCTAGAAGGTAGTTCAAGCTAGATGAAGATCTAATGAAAATAGGTCTACCAGTGCCCCCTATACAAGCATTTCCTAGGATTACAGAAAAAGTAGCAAAATATAAAGAAAACTCATTTGATTGCCAACAAGACATGAGAAAAGATAAAAACTAATATTTTGCAGCTTAGATTTTTCATTACCCTGGGCCAATGTGACAAAACCTCCACTGAATGATCTGAACTGAACTATCTGGATTTTTTAAGGCGTGCCATTCATTTTAGGTGAAACCAAAACACCATAAAGCATGTAATGTCCCAATTTGATTGCTGAAAAATGTATGGGTCAGAAAGACAACCTAATTTTTAGATCTTTAAATTCATACTATTCCGGCCGCATTAAAATAGAAGGCCTATTCATATAAGCATAGTACAACTATTTGGCCTCGACATAGAAATGCAAAAACAGCTGAAAACTTAAAACTCAAAATTTTATTTTCCTTCATTTTCTCAGCACCAAAAGGAAGGAAGGGATAAAATTTAAATTTTCTTTCTTTTGTGCAGTTTTCTCTACAACCAAACGAAGCGATGGATTCTGCTATCCGTAAACTTTAATCCATGAACAGTAAACTCTGGCACCACTACAACATTCAAAACTTTTAACCTACTTCTGAATTAAAATCCATACACACGCATGCATATGAGGACTCGAAACTGAAGCAGAAAAATCTACTGACCGGGCATTAGGGCATTTTCGGAGATGTAGGTGTTCTTAGCCAGAACAGGTAGTAACAAAAGAGCAATAACCCCTGCGGTACAGCAAACAACACTGAAACCAGACCAACAAAAAGAAACATCAATCAGCTCACTCATTTTACCATAATCAGATTCGATCGTTCAATGTAAGCGATAATGAGAGAGAGGCAAGAACTCGATGAATACAAAAAAAAAAAAAAATAATGGTACCTGACGAAGAAGCTATGTGAAATGATGTAGATCCAGAGACGGACGACAGGTCGGGGTTTAGTTTTAGAGGACTCGCTTTCGGCCATGTCTGCAATCTGTGCGAAACTTGTAATCGGCGACGAGGTATTCACTTTCAGAGTTTGGGTTTCAGGTGTTATTCGAAATTGGGCTAATTCTTCATCGCTTTGATAGAGGAACGGCGCCAGGAAGCCAGGATTTTTGCTTTATCAAATCGCTGACACTGCTCTTCAATTCGAGACGAGAGGACACTAGTCCAAGGACCATGTTTATTCTTTTCTTCAATTTGAGAAACGTTTCAACACACCCCTGCTGGTAGTAATTTTCTTAGGAGGACTAGCTTAGTAGCTTATTAGATGGGTTTTTGCGTAGCTTCTTCCAAACGAAAGTTATTTTTGAAGAATTAATTCTAAGATGAATTTTTTAAAAGGTTATTTAAAAAAAAAAAAAAAAAATAGTGTTTGGCAAATATGGATTCAAAAAGTCATTTTGTGTCAGAAAGTGTGAAAGTTATTCTTTCTACTAGTGAATTTTTAAAAGTAATCATTTTTACTTCTCCCATATGGATTTCTTAGAATATAACTTCTTCTAAAACTTCATTTGGAAGAACTTACCAATCACTTTTTTTTTTTCTTTTTTCAAAATGACTTTTAAAGTTAGGAAGTCCATTTGGAGCCTCCAAAAAGTCACGCCAAACGCCTTATAGTTAGTGAAAGATGAGAATTTTGGAAAACTGATCGTTGAATTAGATATTTTTTCAACATATGTCATACATATAAAAAATCACAGTGATCTGATGGTCGGTTTTTAAAATACAGACCGTGAAAAACTGTGACCGTTAAATACTGTCATAGTTTTTTACAGTTTGTATGTTAGAAACCGACTGTCAGATCACTGTGATTTTTGCCACACTTACACATTGTGTGGGTGAGCACAAGGAGAGAAAAATAAAAATAGTGGGTGAAGTACACTAATGCAGTGAATAGAAATATAGAATTGGTCTTCTTTAGGGATTGAGGCATTGAAAGAGTGAGTTGTATGGGATGT
>JAESVK010061902.1:0-14204 GCA_017140935.1 Hamamelis virginiana
TACCCACCATTCACATTTTAGATGTCACCCAAGGGTGTACATAAATTCTCATGCACCCTTCTTAATTGATGACCACATGGCACATTTCATTGCCCAATGGCAAAATGCCAAGTGTGCAATAAATAAAATAAAATAATAATAATTAAGAAAATTTACTATTGAAAATTTACCATTAGAAAATTTACTATTCAAAATTTTGGGGTCTCACATCCACCCCCTTTAGCAATAGCTTCACCTCGCAGGAACCCCCTAGAGGTGTGGTAGACATTCCTGATGATCCTGAAGATCTTAAGGACCTCAAGCCTATTTCTAGCATCAGAGCCAAAGCTAGAAAAAGGCTTCGAACCCTTGGGGAGGTAGAAGCAAGAAAAACTGCAAAACAAACTTCCAAACCAACCCTCCCCACTGCTGCTTAAAAGGATACTGAAGCTGTTGAGGAAGCAACTTTTGCTGTGGAAAAGGCTAATGAACAATCAACAAGTCTTCTGAAGAGAAAAAGATCTGTACTGAAAAAACTATTGGAGCATGTATACTTACTTATCATTTTTTTTGTTTATTTTTCTTTCGCATGTTCAAAAACTAAACCTTCCTTATTACTTTATAATTTCAGGTTCTGTCTATTGCTCCTATTGATCCTGGGATAATCCTCACTCCTAGGACAACACCTTCTCCAACTTTTTCTCATTCTCCCTCTTCTCCTCAACCATCTTCTTCTTTGGCTATTGTTCCTCATAAGCCAATCTTATTTCCATCTTTTCCTTCTCCTATAGTTACCCCTCCTGCTTCTCCCATTAAGGTTATTGTACCAACTACCTCTTCATCTCATCATCTAGCTTCTTCTCCAACTAAACCATTATCACCATCCCCACTTAGCTCAATACCCCCTTCATCTTCTCCAGTAAAACCTATATCTTCATCCCCAATGAGTTCGAAGCCTTCTTCTTCTTCTCCTGGCCATTCGAAGCAACTTCGCTCCATTAAAGCCATTCTAAGTGAGGACTGGCTTTCTGATACTGAAGAAGTGCCTCCAAGGCCAACTATTGAAGACAGTGAAGTGCTTCAAGCTCAACTGGTGATCAAGAATGCCCTGAATCAAGAGCTCTCCCATTTTCTTGATACTGTAGCTATTGATTTTTTTAAGCAAGTTTGCAATTTACTAGTGGCTGCTTTAGAGATTAGAGTTTTTGCTAAGACCATCCTCACCAATCTACCTTTATCCCTTCAAACTGCAACAATCAATGCCTTTACTACTCAAACTTCTTTGAGCCAGTTCGAGCTACTAGAATCAAATAGCAAAACAGTTTTAATTCAGCTGAAGGAACACTGCAGTCAGCTTCTACCTCTAGGCATCAACTTCTGCAAGCTAAACAGAACATCTCAATTCAGATAGTAGTGCTTCAAGCACAATTGGCTACAGTTGATGAAAAACTCTCTTCTGTAGATCAAAAGCTAACTGCACTGGCTCGATCCACTATGGATTGGTAGCAACTGCTGCGAACTCAAAGGCTGACTTGAAAAAGTCTATTGTATCAAGAGGAGAGGCTTTAGACACAATTATTTTATGTAAACAAATTTTGAATAGGGCTAGACAAGATATAAGGCTACTTTTATAAAGCCCTTTTGTATACGTTTTCCTTTCCTTTTGTAAATCAATGTTCCTCATATTTATCAATGAAGATACCCTTTTTGGATCAATGTTTGTTCTTTCATTCTTCTTGTACTTTATTTTCCCACATGGTAGGATAATAAGCTTTCAAGAACTTTCCATTAATTTTCCTTAGGTGAACATACCCATTTAGATTCTTTAAGTGATAAGCACACCCCTTTAGCACTTTATGAATTTGGTAGGGTCCCTCCCAGTTAGGAGACTGAAAGAATACCACATGGAATCGCAGCGGAAGGTGGGATTTTTAAAAAATTCCATGGTACTCATCCCAAAGATGAACTCTAACGATGAATCGAATCTACTTTATAATAAAGACATTAAATAAAGCTTACTTGTTCTTGTATGTGTTCCTTTGCAATGCTCGTCTTCTTCGATGATCGTCCTCACAAAATTCCAAGCCCTAAAAGTATGGCGGCCTCCAATGAGAGTCCACACGAACACAAGAGTTGATGAACCTTCTTGATCTTTCAACACTTTGAAAAAGCAAGCATGGAGAGGGAGAGAGAGAGTGGCGACACTAAGAGAGAGAGAGCCCTGGGTAGAATAGCTTATATTTACTATTAGGGTTCCTCTCTTAAATAGACTTCTCCTCTTTTAGGGTGTTTGGTTACAAGTGCTAGCTTGAACATTAGCCCCATTTAGGTTACTAACACTCTTGAATTAAATATCCTTTTGACTCCTAATTAATTAACCATTAATTAATTAAAGTCAAACATATATTAATTAGAGTGTACCCCTATCACAAGTTCAAGAACCTCACTTATGTCCCTATGTGTGTGACCCATTGGGTTCATCCCAACCTAGTAGTGGCAGGGGACATCTCAATGTCTCCCAAAATAGAAACTTTCTATTTTTAGGTTCGATTGGAACAATTCCAATCTTGCCCTCAATGATAACTCTTATCATTAGGCCTTCACTAGTCATGAGTGACATCTAGCAATATGTCATGACATACCCTAGGTGTGGGTGAATATACGAACGTGTAAATGAACCTTTCGTGCTATAGATAATCCCTCACCAAACAATGTCTTGATTAAGTTAGTTGGGTATGGATTCATGTCAAAACCCTAACTTAATCATTTGTTACAAATTCACTAGAGTATAATATCAATTAGGTATACCCTTGAAACACTTTTCTTGGTAACCTTCTGCTTTGGCCAAAGACTCCATTGAGATAGTATCTGTGAACTAACTAAGACATTCACCTTTTCATAGTAAGGGTGGTGATCCTCTATTGTACACTCACATATCTTCATGCATAACTCACTAGAGCCAATGAGCACCGATAACATCCTTATGGTTAAGGGTGTACGAGATACTATCAAACTCTAGCAATTCATGCATAAGATAACAAGTGGTGTCTCAAGTCTAAAGATTACAATTGTTACTATACACATGAGCAGCTTTTGATATACAAATAGAATTCCATAAGCTGTACTCATATTGGTCACGTTCGGTGTACTTATTCTCTAACAAGCACCCACAGATTTACTATAGTCTCTCTACACAGATGGTTCGAGACTCACCATCCTCCCATTGGAGCTAGTACAACCTGTGCTAATCTTACTGGTTTATAATTGCCCAAATATATAAACCTATGATTAGGAACAAGTCTAGGATAGATGTACTTGAAAGTTATAAGTCTCTCTATCTCAACACTTGAGATATAACTCTGTATCATACTATCCAAGGACTTTATCATGAACAGTAATAAAACACAAGTTTACATGATAAAATAGCCATATCATAAATGAAAAAATGTTTCATACATGATTGTATAATAAAATATAAGTTCCCTAAACACAACCTAACAATTGGTTTTAGGGCATACTTCTAACAATCTCCCACTTGCACTAAATCCAATTAGTGACATACTTCATCCTCATCTTCTCAAAATGTCGATCCAAGACTTTCTGAGTAAGTGCCTTGGTAAGTGGGTCTGCGGTGTTATCCTCAGATGCTACTCTTTGCATAATGATATCTCCTCACTCTATGATCTCTCGAATAATGTGGAAACGCCTTTCAATGTGCTTGGATTTCTGATGAGACCTTGGTTCCTTGGCTTGAGCAATAGCCCCATTGTTGTCACAATACAAAGGCATAGGTGACTCAATGGCTGTGTAGACATCCATTTTTTACCATGATTATGGTCATTAACTGTTGCCTTTGATTTGAGGTGAAATGGGGTGTTAAAACCCTAAGTTGCCAATTTTACCCTTTGTGGGTAATTAGATAGAGGTCATTATCACATGTAGATTTTTAGGTCAGATTGAGTCGGTTCTTTTTGCATTAGGTTTTTAGAGGGTCTAGGAACATCCCTGCAAAATTTCATGGCATTCTGAGCCAGGCTTGATAGAAAATAAGGTCTTTTGTGATTGAAGGGCAGTTCTGTCATTTGACTCACAAAAGCCCTGAATGACTGTCGATCTTGTCTCGAATGGTCTCAAGGCTTTGGCATAGATATTTAAAGTGTGCTTGGTAGCTAAGTTGATCAGTGGCAAGGTCTGTAGAGCCTTCTGGTTCATATTTGGCTCTCGAGGCTTGAAAGGCCCCTTCAAAGCCCAGATTAGGGTTTCGACTGGAAATGACCGGGATTCGATATTTTTACCAAAACAAGGCCTTCAAAAGCTTCAAAACACTTTCCTAAAACAATTTAAAACTTGTTTTGAGAAGAAGAAATGATTTCAAAAGCAATCGGTTAGCAGATTTCAAAATCCTAATTTAGGCCCAACAGGCTCTAAACAGCTAATCGGTCGACTTTTCCTTAAACCTTTGACCTTGGTCAATGTATTTTCACTTCAAACACTTCTTAAAACATGGAGAATCGAATCACGATCATTTCGGCGCTTGAATCGTCAAATTTGGACTTAAAACGGGCCTGAAAAGCCAAAAAAAGCCGAAACCGGGTCAAAACGGGCTGAGATAGGCCCACATAGGGGATGGGGGATCGATGACCGTCCACCTAGGGACGGCTAACTGTCCATGAGGGACGGCCAACCGTCCTAGAGTGGATGGTCGTTGATCTTTTTTTCCAATAAATGCATTTTTCAGAGTTTTTTTCTACCCGGGACTCTTCCAAGCCCTGCCATGTGTCCAATTCGGCCATGGGGACTTTTGGATGAGTATGAATACCTTGGAAGACTGATTTTGAACCCTTGGATCATTCCTAAGAGATTCAAACTCAACCATTGATCAAACTCAGGCCTCCCTATAAATAAAAGGCCCTGAAATCAATTTTAACACACAGAAAAAAGCTTTAGAGAGCTAGCTTGGAGAGTAGAGGCTTGAGAAATTGCACAAGCTTCCCCCTTAGCACTCTAGCTTAAGTTTTAAAGTCCTTGAGGTCCTTGGAATCCTTGGAGCTTGAGAAGAAGGCTTGGAGCTTGAGGAGAAGGCTTGAAGCAAGGAGGCAGAGAAAGAGGTTAGTAGTTTAAAGTTTTCTTTTCTTTTTATTCTTCTTCTTCTTTAATCATGCTAGGTTAGGTTTTTATTTCCTTAATATGCATAGGGTTTAGTTCATAGTTAGTATGCATACATAGGATATAGTTCATTGTTAGCATGCCTAGTTTAGGTTATATTTCCATATTTCTTTAGTATGCATGATAGGCTAGTTTATTGTTTAAGAATTATTTTTTATAATATTTATCTTCTTCCATTCTTATTTAGTCATACCATATTAGGATTAGGTGTTCAGATTTAGAATCTCTTTTAATATGCACGATAGGATTTTCAATATTTAGGAATGCATGTTTAGGTCCTTTATATTAGGTTGTTAATCTTTTTTTAAGTTTTGTATTAATGTTATTCTCATCATAGTTTATTTTTATCATTTGGGATGTTTGGTTGATATATAAAAATATGTTCGAGGGAGCATGCAAAGGTGATTTCCTTCCCTTGTGGTTAAATACTATGTATGATGATAGTTTTAATATGCATATTAGGTTGCATTTAGTGCATTCTTTTACTATTTTTATTCATTTTTTTTTTTAGGGTTTTAAATACACTTTTTGATCACTTTCAAATCTGTCCATGGGTTTAAAGTGACCTAAAAGTGCATTGAAACTCATTTTTTAGGCTCAAATCAACTTAGAAATATGCCTAGGTTCCCATAGATAACTTAGATTGCATTTAGGCCATTTTCATGCATTGTTTACAATCTTTTATGCATTTTTATCTATTTTTTTCAGAAATTCTAGCATGCATTATGTTAATACTTAGGAATGCTTAGATGACTTTAGGATGTAGTTAGGGACTTCTAGGGTAGGGAAGCCACTTGGCTTCACCTAGGACTCTCCTTTGTTGTAAAAACTACATCTAAAGAGGGGTTTTAGCTTGTTTAAGAAACTATTTTTGAGAGTTTTCAAATGAAAATTAAAGAACTTATTTTGGGATGAAACTCCCATTTTGAAAGATGAGTTATTTCAAACACACACCAACTCTCGAAGATAGAGTCTTAGATAAGGTAGAACGCCTTCAAGGATATAGTTCATTATAATAGGAGAGTCCTAGGGTAATCGAACTACGTGGACTTTGATCTTTGTCAAGCAATTGATAAGGTACGTAGGCAGTCAATAGGGCGCAAGTCCAATCTTAGGTTGACTTCTAGTCTCCTGAGATCCTTAGGATTGTGTATACTTTTGTACTAAATATTATTATTATTATATATTATTATTCATATTTTGTGGTTGATTAGATAAATAGCATTGTTTTGAAAAAATTTTGATAAAGCCCAAATCTAATTAGGAGACCTTTAATTAGGGCGAGGTGGGTGCCTACAAGGAGATCCTTGGAATCTTCTCACTTCGTAACCTAGCCCCCGAATTCAACTTTGATTCAAAAGACCATGCTTTTCCAAAATATGGGGTCAATGTTTTATTAAAAATTAAACTCTTTTTGTGGTTTCCTTATTCCCTAAAAATAAGGTGACGACTCCTAGTTTTTTATAAACTCTCATCCTTTTTTCAAAAACCCTATCTTGAGTGGATAATAGAGAAGGATAAACGTGGATAATAGAGAAGGATAAATCGAGACGGATAAACATCATCCACAATCCACTCAAGATAAACCCTCCCAAGAGTGAACGAGTGGCCTCCCGATTCAGGTTGGCTGGTTCACAGATTGGCAACTCACTGGGGATGTCGAGGGCTAAACTCCAATTAATTATTTTTGGGCTTTTCAATTTCTTAATTAAAAAAATCAACCACTTGCATTTGTATGACTGTGTGACTTTAATTCCTGCATTTTGTGCGCATTGACTCTGCATGATTAGGACGTTGTATGCTATAGCCAACGATGAGCCTAGCCCTGGGCCCGGTTTCTTTGACTCTCGGGTTCCATGTATGTGAAAGCCATCACCCTTCTTACCAAGTACCCTCGGGTATATCAAACGGACCAATCACGTACTGTTGGACCCACGCGGCATTCCTGATGTCACATGTGGTTAGGTATATCGATTGGACCGAGCGAGTAAGGGACACTCAGCCTACCCTTTGCATTAGTCCATATAGATTGTCTCTGTAGGACACATACCCTACGTCACTTTTTAGCACACTATTGTAATGTTATGCTGCTGGATTTTACCCCCCGGTTTTGTCTGAGCCATGATTATGAAATGTGTAGAACCATTAGGACCTGGATCTATAGGACTAGGCTTTTATGAAATGCCTTAAACTCTTAAGGGATGTGTCCTCAAAGAGTCAAGGTATCTAATAAAGACTAGTACCCTATAGGTTCATGGACTTAGGCCCGTGGTAGTGTTATGCTGTCCAAATAGCAATGTATGTTTTTAGGCCTTTTGAGATGTGAGATATAAGACTGGGCTTTAGGCCCATGTCCTTTGGATACAAAATCTAGATCCGCTGTGAGTTTAGGATGTGGGATTTAGGCCCATGTCAGATGGATAGAAGATATAAGCATGTGGTAAGATTGAGATGTGAGCTGTGAGCTGTGAGAATGAGATTTGTACTCAGGCCTTAGGCCCATTTTTCATAAGATAGAATGTGAAGGTTGATCTGTAGGCTTTAGGCCTATACTTTTGTGAGCATGTGAGATTATCCTTATCCATCTATTTTTACACTAGAAGCTCTTAGTTGATTCAAACATTTTCCCTTTTCCAGCATTCTAGCTTGGCGTCGTGATTCTAGCGGTTTGTTATTTAAGGGTCTACCTATCGATTCAAAGATGTCTATTAATGAGGATCATACCCCTATAGCAATTGGGACTAATGGAAAGACAACTGATGAGAAGATTGAGGCACTCTTAAAAGTGGTCCAAGAGTTAGTTCATCAAAAAGAAGAGGAGGATAAGGTGCGAGCCCGTACTAATCCCTTGTTTGAGAATGTTGATGAAGAGGAATGTTTCCTTAGGCCTAAAACAATCACTGAGCCCACTAGGCCCGATGCAGAATTTATTCAGCCTGTTGACCTGGATAAAGAGCCCAAGCCCAAGACCCCTGCTTTCTTTTCCACTGAGCCCATACTGTTGAGTAGTAAGGTGGAAGCCCTGGAAAAAGCTTTGAAAGGTATTAGGAAGTCTGATGATCTGGTGGACATGTCGTCATTGTCTCTGTTCCCCAAGGCCCGTATGCCCACTCATTTTAGAATGCCTGAGTTAGAAAAGTTTGATGGAATGGGTTGTCCTAAGACCCATCTGAAGATGTACGTGAGAGCCATGCACCTACGAGGGGCTGACGATCATCTGCTAGCCCAAATGTTCCATGAGACACTGGCCGGATCTGCTCTGAAATAGTTTTTGTCACTGGATGAGTCTAGAATGAAGACATGGGAGAATGTATGCACTGAGTTCAGCAATCATTACCGGTATAACACAGAAGTTGATGTCACTAGAAGGGACTTGGAGACTACTAAACAGGAATTAAGGGAAACTTTCTCTATTTTCCTCACCCGCTGGAGAGCCAAGGCTTCTAAAATGGCTAACCGCCCTGAGGAAGAAGAACAAATCCGCATGATAGTGAAGAACTTGCTCCCAGTTTATCATAAGCACATATTTTTGCAATATCTTCCAAATTTTCGAGCTCTGGTTGCTACTGGTATTGATTGTACCCCAATCATACCATTCAACTATGGTATTTCTATGATCTCTTATATATATAATTGTTTAATAAATAGTGTTTTATATGAATATCTGTACAAATAGGTTTAAAACTCTGTTTCAAGAAATATGTGCAGATTACATTGAATAAAGTAGTCACCAATGAAGTCCTGAAGAGCATCTCAAATCAAAGGAACGTCTGATAAAGATCCATAGCAGTCGGGGGAAGTACCAAAAGATCAGACGTGAAAATCTGCAAGAAAGTCAGCATTCACCAAGTCAAAACTGGCATGACTATCGATAGCCAAATATCGCTATCGATAGAAGTGCTATCGATAGCCCAATATCGCTATCGATAGACATGAGGCTGCTGTGGGACAATTGAGATATTTTGGGATATTTTGGGATATTTTGCATTTTTTAATCATTTCCCTTCTATAAATAGAAGTGTTCTTGTAACTTAAAATGGGTTCATGATTTAAGCTCTGAATCATTAGTCTGCTTTATTTCAATTCAAGTTACAGTTTATTTTCGCATTTAATTCAGTAATTTCTATTTTCAGCAATTTCCAATTCTGTTATTTTCCTTTTTATGCATGGCTCAGTTCTCACTTGAGAACTGTTCTATCCGATTAAGTCTTTAATTTCAGCAATTTCCAATTCTGTTATTTTCCTTTTTATGCATGGTTCAGTTCTCACTTGAGAACTGTTCTTTACTTTTTATGTCTTTTTCTTTATTTATTTAAGTCTTTTCTTTTCTTTAGTTACTTTAGTCCTTTCTTTTCTTTATTTACTTACGCCATTTTCTTTATTTATTTCTGCCATTTTCTTTATTTATTCAGTTATTTAATTACCGCTTTTACTGTATTTTCCATCCCGTGACCCCTTAAAGCTTGCCTGGATAAAGGATATTCTCCTCCAGTGATGTGTAGCTAATACTCCAAGCTTGGGTGAGGATGAAGTTGGATTCATTTTACAATCCTATTTTATAAACATCCCTCTATTTGTATTATGTGATTGCATAGTTGTGAAGGTTTTACCGCACGCTATTGCCAAATATAATATCATATAATTGTACATCTGTGATTGCAATTATATAATTATGCAATGGTGTTTATTGGTATGAATACAAACCAACATGCTTTATTCCTCAATTAAGGTGGATAGCGATATTCCATTCTTTTCGGGAATAAACTTGTCGGTCCTGTATTCATAATCTTTTTGGGACTTCCTTCTTGTAGTTGGAAGAACCACCATACATAATTACTATAGTGCGGATTTTATAAACATAAATTGTTTAATTGATATTCAATGGACTTCTCACCCAAGTTCCGCTCATTCCACCAACTTAACTGCATTTTTACTAAGCTTTATTAAATTACCGCGTTTTCGCTTCGACCCAATCGGAGCATTTTCCACCAATCAATTTAATTGACAATATTCTTTCCGCTTAAATTAATTCTAAAAGGTCTTTTTACTATAAACCTGCATTTCCCAGTGGTTCGACACCCGTGCTCACTAGTCACAATCGAATTGAGATTAATTGTCACGCGGTTTTATAAATTATTAATTCTGATCACTGACGGGGAATAATCTCCCTCGTCGTAGCAGTCGATCAGGTACCCAAGTGGAGGACGCTCTAGCCGATGGAGCTCTCCGAACCGATGAACCCTATAAGAACCGCCGACCTGTCATCAATGGGAAGGCTACCGAAGTCAATGCCATATCTCAGCCTGCTCCATTTACCCAACCCTTTTCCTTAGGAAATAAACCATCTAGAAAATTCACCGAGCTCTATATGCCATTGGAAAAAGTCTACGAGAAGTTAAAAGCTCGAAGCTTGCTCCAACCTCTGGAACCCAGACCTACACCCAACCCATTACCCAAGAACTACAATGAAAATGAATATTGTCATTTTCATCAATCCAAATGCCATACTACCAACCGTTGCTTCCGTCTCCGCCATGAAATCCAAGGCCTCATAGACAACAAAACCATTTCCCCACCTTCTCAACCCAATGTCACCCAAAATCCACTTCCTACCCATGCAGTCCCACCACCCGCAAATATCAATGTTATCCATGCTGACCCTTATGTTCACTGTGAGCCAATCCGCCCTCACCCTTCATTCCCTACTTCCATAACTGAAATGTTTCATCACTGTCAAGCCCGTGGGCTCATTACCCCGTATAAGCCAAAATCCAAAAAGCTTTATTGTCTATACCATGCCACCTCTAGCCACGACTCGAAATCTTGTGATACATTGCGGAATATAGTACAAGGGTTCATTGATCAAGGTCTAATTGAAATCCCTCAACCCATTACTAGCTTAAGAGGACTTTATCGTTCATGGAGACAGTTTGAGAAAGATACATTCTTGGATTTTAGTTTTTAATGGGCTTCCCGAGCCTCGTAAAGTGGGTCAGTCGTCAAAGAATAGTACTAGTCAGTGGGCTCTCAAAGAAATGTTTGAAGCTGGAGATCCTTGTGTGGATTTGTTGACAGAAAGAAAAGGGAGGTTTAGTTTCTACGTTCTCTGCACTGAAGATTCTTGTGAAGCTAAGATGACAAAGATTGAACCCATTAGACCTAAGGCTGGAACCAAGAAAGCCTTCTCCAAGACTAAGACTAGCCAATGGGAGTTGCGAAAAAGATATGAGGCAGGAGATCCAGAAGTAGGCCTGTTGGGAGAACCTAGTGGAAAGTTCGATTTCTATGTCCTTTACCCTAAAATGGAGAAGCCCACCTTTGAAAAGCCCACCTCTTAAAAACCCATTGTTCCTTCTGGTTGGGGTGATAATCCTGACTCACTTAAAGAAGACATTCCTGTGACTCAGGTTAAACCCGAAGATCCAAACCTCATCCGATTTAAGAAAGCTAGCCAGAGTATCTTTAAGAAGTATTTCACAACCAAGATCACCAATATGAATGGGGAAACTCATTACCGAACTGTCTATCCAAGGCAACCATGGGTCACCCAATATTTCAGATCAAGTTCGACTTCTGCCAAGTCTACCATAGATGATGGGTCAGAAAATGAGATTGATATCATAGAGTGGGAAGATTTGATGAATACACCCGAGGAGATAGCAGATATTTGGGCCAGTGATGAGGAAGATGTTAACCATGTCACTAGAGGAGGTCTTCATTTTAAGCCCGCCAACTTGGAATCCGACAATCCTTTGGGAGAGTTAGAAAAATCCCAAAGCACTGAAGTTCAAGAGGAAGAGGAAGAGATGCTGAAACAGCTTAAGCGTACTCAAGCCAATATCACCATCTGGGGACTTCTAATGGCTTCTCAAAAGCACAGGCAGACAGTACTCAAACTACTAAACCAAGTTCAGATTCCCATCGATACTTCACCCGAGGGTTTAGTCAGTCTGGTCAATCCAGTTCAGCATGGGCAGTCAATATCCTTCACAGAGTCAGACCTTCCAAAGAAAAGACCTCATCATTTACAAGCTTTATATGTCACAGTGGATACTATGGGCAATAGAATTCCTACAGTATTGATAGATAATGGATCAGCCTTGAATGTGTGTCCTCTCAGCACCGCCACTTCCTTGGGTATCGAACTGTCATAATTCTAACCATCAGGGCAAACTGTGAGAGCATACGACAACACTCGAAGAGAAGTAGTTGGCTTGGTCACTTTATCTCTAGCTATTGGACCTGTAGAGTTCCAAGTCGATTTCCAAGTACTAGACGTGCCTGCTTGTTTCAATCTTTTACTCGGTAGGCCTTGGATCCATCCAATTGCGGCTGTGCCTTCCTCTCTCCATCAAAAAGTCAAGTTCCCCTACAAAGGCTCAGTGGTGACATTGAAGGGAGATTCTGAGATCACTCCTACCCGTGTACCTATCTGTGAGATTAAGCCAGAGATTGAAGAAATACCATTGACAGGTTTTGAATATATAATGTGTAGAGGTTGAATCAGGATGTAAAGAGAAAATGGTGCTAGATTGTAGTCCGTATGGGAATATGCAAGTAGGTCAGATCATGAAAAATATGGGCTTCTTTCCATGAATGGGCTTAGGTCATCGTCATCAAGGCATACCTGGTCCCATCGAGTACCCTTTAGCAATTCATCCATTCGGATTGGGCTATCAAAGTACCGGAGTTGATAGAAAAGAGATGGCACAGAAAAGAAGAGAAAGACAATTGGCCCAAGAAGAGGGACGAGTCCCTAACCTCACTCTGAAACCTTACTGGCCCCCTCTGAATGGGGCTTTTGTCAAAGAAGGGGATGATTTCCCTTGGGTTTCCCGAGCCCATTTACCTTGAAGAACAAAAAGCTAGAGTTCCTAGGTTTGAAATCTTCTTCAACACTCCACTACCTCTCTCTCCAATTACCATCACAGCCGAAGAACGTACAGAGTTTGACTGGGTCGACCATGTTAGGTATTTCATTTGTATATGTTGGCTAATTTGGTTGTCAAAAGCTTGTGTATGTGATTGGTCTCAAGCCAGTAATCCCTCAAGCTCAAGCTCCTGCATCAAGTCTGAGAGAAGCGCTTCAAATCGATTATATCATCTTGCTCAAGCTTGTATTGCATTCTCTTATTGGTTAATGTCGTAGGAAGGAAAGTTTGACTTAGAACCTAGGATATTCTATTGTCCATAGGTGGTTTTAATGTGCCAAAGTTGAGATAAAAGAGTTAGAAGGCATTTGGAGTCTTTTGGATCTGTGCAGTTTTTTGTCGACGAAAACTTCTGACTTCAAATGGTCATATCTCTCTCATTCGGACTCCGATTTCGACGTACAACCTATCGTTAGAAAGCTTGGGAAGTCTAGTTTCTGAATATGGCAACCTTATGGTCTAATTATGTTTTTTTATAGTTGGATCGATCCGGACTTTTTTGTAGGATCTATCCAATTTGCAGTCTGCACTTTTGGATCGATTCGACACTTTTTGCTGGATCTATCCAAGTGGCAGAGCACTTTGGATCGATCCGGGCTCGCATGTAGGATCGATCCAAGTCGTTTTTAAGCCAAAATTCAGTGCAATTTCGTGTGAAACCCTAATTTTTTGCCTTGGCCTATATAAAGGGTCCTTAGGGTTTATTTTGATTTAGAGACCAGCTGTTTAGAACCTCCATAGAGAGTGTATTGAGAAAGTCTCCAAGGGTTGCATCCAAACCCTAGGTTTTGCTATCAAAACCCTTTGTGCTCTATGCATACTTAGTTTCTAAGACTTCATATCATGTTATGATGCATAGTTCCTTGTAGCTTGGCTATATCAAACTTCAAATCTGAGTTTAGAGTGATTCGTTGATTCGAATTGAACGGTGGAGTTCCGTTGTTTGTTAGCATTGGTGGATTTCTAAGGTGGAAGAGTTTTCCGGTGGATTTCCGGAGGTTGCCGTCTATTACGGTGTGTGTGGTGGAGCTAGGGCTGTGGAGTTCAGTCCGTGGAGATGCTGTGAAGGCAACGTGGATTCGTTGGACGCTCGTTCAAGAAAGGGATTCTACTGGCTTGTGGATTCAA
>JAESVK010061903.1:0-14189 GCA_017140935.1 Hamamelis virginiana
TAATACATGAATCAACTTTATGTCCTAAATTACACCAGTGAGATTGGTTATTAGGGCATATTACTAACAATAACATCAGGGATGGACGCCTTTAAAGGGGGAAAATCTTCAGCACTTGAAGGAACATGATTTTTCTGGGGAGCAAGAACCCTAATGTCTCTGCTTCCATTAAAACCACCATGAGAAAAAGCACCAGGTTTTCGGTTATTAAGGCCAGCACTCAACCCATCTAAACATCCAGCCTTTAAGTTATTATTTAAGCCTTTACCACCCTCACCACCAGTACCTTGAAGGGAAGTATGCATGTTAACAAGAGGAACATGAGAACATGCTCGTAAGGACTCAATAAGCTCACGGTCAACAAAGTCAGTAGCCTTAAAGTCACGGTCAGCATCCACTACCAACCTGGCAGCTTTCAAACTCTCATAGCCTGCCCCACAAAGTCCTTCCTCACAAAAGCCTTCTCTTGGATTATCAATAACACCACTTGAAAGAGACAAGTGGGCCGCATTAAATGTACGTACATCAACAACAGAAGCTTTATCCATTTTTTGACTCCAAGCAATCCCATTGCCGCCAGGACCCACATCACTAGGGGCTTTAGAGGACACGCTGACAAGAGGAACAACACCCACCAACCTGACATCACCCACATGCTCCAAGCCGGTCCCACATTTCTCAATCGCCCCCACTATCTTAGTTTCATGAGAAGGTAATATATTTAATTTATTTAAACCCACATCAACAGGAGAAAAACCACGATTTACCTCTCCACAAAAGTCTTCACATTGCTTTTCACGCCCATCAATACCATCAGTAATAAAAGCATTCTCCCCAACTAAAGGAGACGGGACCCTAACTGGATCAACACGACATGCAATAGAAGTTGAAATATAATTCTCATCTCTATCACCAGAGGACTTACAGTCAGAACCTGACAAAAGCTGGGCTGCAATATGGGAAGAAGAGACATGCAAGCAAGTAGCAGCAGGTAAAACAGCCGCGCAATTGGAGAACCTAGGAGAACCTTCCTTAAGAGAGGCCGCGCCTGGGATAGGAGCATCAACAGCTACAGAGGCTGACACAGAAGGTAAAACAGCCGCGCCTGACACCGAAGGTAGCATATCTGGGGAAGAAAGAATTGCCATTCCACTGACATGGACAGCAGGTGCATTAAATGCATGAATTGCATCCTTGGACACGGCACTAAGGCCATCACTATTACAGGAACCAAACCCCTGCATCTCAACCATGCTAGTCTCGTTATCCCTACAAACATAGTTGGGATAAGCCTGCACCTCTACACCTTCAGCATGAACACCATCATCAGCATGTACACCATCATCAACGGCAACCTCGCCATGGATACAACCCTTATCTTCAACAACATCACCACCCTTTTAGTTTTCTCTATTTTTGTTCAGCCTAGCCTCTTGGGTTGTAAGAGGTTTGCTTTTGTTTGGCTAGGTGTCGTGCTGTTGCCTTTGTTATGGCTCGTGTCTTGCGCTTCATTGTAATATCTTGTTTTTTGGTAATTTATTTCTTAATTATCCAAAAAAAAAAAAACATCACCACCCTCGCCAACCCCCAACTCGGATTCAAAGTCACTATCACGGCAGAGGGAACACTCATCAAAACTACCGCAAGAACAAGAAGGCCCACTACTAACATCATCAACATCCTCCACAACATGCCCAAAACCGCCACCTTCCAAACAAGGAGTAGCAGCTTGTCCACCATCCATAACCAAGCTACCAACACTGCTAGCACCAGAACCAGCACTACCAGAAGATAAACCCTCAATACCTTCACAGCCAACACCAACACTACCACTTCCAAAACCAGAACCAAGAGAACAAGAAGATAAAATGGCATCAAGCTCTTTGCCATCAACCAGAGCCTTACCTTCTCGGGCTAGCAATTCAACAAGACCCTTTTTTACAACAGCACGCCTTGGCAGGTCCACCCTCTCACGGATCTGGGTGCAAAGAACAGAAGCAAGTTCTTCAAGATTCCACTTCTTGATATCCAAAAGCTTGAGAACAACCTTAACCTCAAACGAATCAACCTCAACGGGTTTGCTTGTGGCATTAACACCACCCTCAACAGAGACATTTTTATGAAAGTCCTTAAGTGACATTTTTGAACCAAGCTTCAAACCCGAATTCTTCCCCATAAAACACAAGGACAGAACAAAACAACCAAAGAAAAAACTAAAACAACGAAAACAAAGATCAAACCATGATCACACAGATAGATTAAACCTAATGCAAGAGTGAAAAGAAGGGAAATCACCCAAACCCAGAGCTTCTCTCACTAGAAAACTCCATTTACCATGAATATTTGTCAACTATTATTGAAGCCTATGAGGTTAAGCATGTTCTCCATTTTATGCAGTTAAATAAGTGGAGTGAGAAAGAGGTTGCTTCCGTGCTCTTTAACAAGATTCGGAGCAGGGAAGATTTGAAGGAATGCTTGGTCGTCAAACGAGGGCTTGATGCTTTACTTGCTAGAAAGGGTCAAGCTTTACTTGATTGTGAGGAGTTTAGAATCCTTGAATCACTGTTGTCCACAAGTGGTTCAGTTTATGTTGGTTTTGGCGAGGGTAGCAAGGTTGCTAAGCAAGAAATTGATAGCTGTAGTGTGCTTGCTTCTTCCATCCCTAGTCCTGTTACTGGTATTGAGCTGGAACCGGTTGATAATGGAAGTGATAATGACAGCGTCAGTAATGATAGTTGGTGTTCGTGTGGTTCTGAGGAAGAGTGTTCCTTGTGTGGGTTTGAGGAAAATGTTATGGTGTCTGATCTTGGCAAGGATGTCGTTGCTGCTAATGGTCTTGCTGAAGTGGTGCAGACCACTATTGGTTCCAGTGGAAGGGATGGCGGGTGTTGCTTTTATGCATCGCAGCTGATTTCGTCCACGGTTGGTAGAGGACCTGATTTTCCTCCTGCTCTAGCTCAGGCGTCCCCTTCTCTTGCAGTTGGTGCTACGGCTTCCAAGGTAAGTACAGTGGCAGGTTCGGCTACTGTTGTTGCCCCTGTTGTTGCAGAGGCTCAAGTTGCTTCTGATGGTAAGCTTGCATTAAATGTTTTTCCCGTTTGTGAAGGGGTTGATGGCGGAGTGGGTAAACATGCTTTTATTAGTAGTGGGGCCGGTTCTCCATCATTTGATTTGGAAAAGAAGGCTGCCCATAGTGTTGTGAATAGTTGTGTATTGGATGCCGTGGGCCCATCCTATGTTGCTGTTGGTGGGGAATTTTCAATTGAGTTTCAACAAGGTATTGTGTCTGGTTGTTTGGATTCTAAAGATTCTAAAAGTTCAATTGAGGATATTTCTAGTGGGACCGGATCCCAAGACTTTGACATGCGTGAGGGGCCTGTGCTAGCCATGTCTCTTCCCTTTTTGTGTGTGATGATGGCGCGGGTCTCAAGGGTCTCAAGTGTGGAAGTGCAAGATCTACTTTTAGCTTTGCCGCCACTGTTATGGACAAGTGTGGGGCCGGTTTTGATAATGGGGGTGATGCTGACTTTGTTAATCAAGTCATTGACGGTGATTTGTTAACTCATGCTCAGGATAGTGGGAATCACGTGGAGGCTCAAGATGACTTTTGTCATGTTGCGGATGGGAGTCACGTGGGAGATGGAAATGGCTTAGAGTTTTTTAAAAATTTTGGGGCTGATGCTCAATCTTCTATTACTGCCCGTGATGACTCTAAGCCTGTGGGGCTTGATATTGTAATGCATAATAGGCATTTTCCTCCTTTAAAGTCTAATAAGCCTGGCCTCGTTAAGAAAGCTTTCCCCTCTGTTTGGAGTAAGCCTAAACCCAACTTGAAGAAGATTAGGAGACAGGAAGTGGGTACTACTTCTAATGGTATGTTTATTATTCCTGAAGCTATAATTGAAGTGGGTAAGAAACTAAAACGCTCTTGTGGGACACATTTTTGATAAAAATTTGCCTTTCTCCTTGGTGAATGAATGGACAAATCGTACTTGGGGTGATGATATGGTTGAGACTATCAAGCTTGAACCGAGTTTCTTTCTATTCAAAGCGAGAAATAGCTCGGCCATAAATAATATTCTGAATGGTGAACCTTCCTACATTGCAGGAAGGCCTATGGTTATCAAACGTTGGCATTATGGGATGGTTTTAGAAGAGGATTCTTTTTCTAAGATTCCAGTGTGGATTAATTTTAAAAATCTGCCAATAGTCTTGCACTCTATTGAGGGTTTAGAATTTATTGGTAGCACCTTGGGAAATCCCCTTTATGTTGATTTGGATACTTTAGCTAGAATCTGTGTTGAAATTGATGCGGATAAGGATATCCCAAATTCCATGGTTTTTGATTTGGGGTTGGGAGTGACTTCTAAAATTGTGTTTGAGACTTCATGGAAGCCTTCTAGGTGTGGTAATTGCAAGGCCTTTGGGCACTCGTCTCTGAAGTGTCCTACAGCCCGTCCAAGTAATTTGAAGCAAGTGTGGAAGGTTAAGTCTAGCAATCCCCCTGCTCCTAAGACTTGTCCTAAGGTTGTCGTCAATGAAGTGAGCAATCCTAAGGAGAGGGTTCTTTGTTCTCCAAAGGTCATTTCCAACAACCCTGCTGAGTGGATTGAGGTCTCTACCAATAAGGCCAGATCAAAATCTGTTTGTGAGAGAAAGACTGTTGAGCATCATACAAGCCTAATGGATGGGAAGAATACGTTTGAGGGGCTATCCTCTGACATCGATACTGATCCCCCTTTGGTTAGTGATTCTGTTGATGATCCTCCTAGTTCTACTAGACTGAGACTTCAGGATAAGTTGAAAAACTTTAAAAATGCAAGAAGGAAAGGTGTTGACCGTCCTTAGAAATGCAAGCGGATTACCCAGGGTGCTACCAATAAACTCCAATCCTTCAATAGAACGGAGAACTATTGGAAGGTTTTTTAGAATAACCCAAACAGGGATTTTTGAAAAATATTCCTTCTCCAACACCATACCAACAGTCCACCGTTTAATCACCATAAGCTTCCCTGCAATAAATGTTGGATCACCATTCAAAATATTATTCAGGGAAGATTCATTACCAAATTTGAAAAGAAAGAAGCCCGGTTCCAGCTTGATAGTTTCAATCACATCTATTCCCCAATTACGAAGAACCCAGTCATTTACCAAATAAAACAGTAAATTTTTATCAACAATATGCCCCACAATAGAAAATTCCCACAATTTCTCACCCACATCAATAACAGTTTGAGGAATAGTGAACTTGCCATTCAAAATCGAACCCACATCCATTTTCATAAGCTTTTGCAAATTAGATTTAGGTCTATTCCAGACAGAAGAGAAGGAACAACGTTCAGCACCAAGACTGGACGACTTTAAAGGGGGAAACTCTTCTCCCGAACCTAGCTGATCTGTTCTTGGTTTACTAGCCAACCTAGCATGGGAATGAGAAACATGCAAATTGGGGAATGAGCCCAAAAGCTTACCATGCGTAACAGCAACATCATTGGAAGTGGGACGAGGAGCATGAGAAACTAAACATGCTTGCAAGGTCCCACCCTGCCCACGATCAATTTCCACTACCTCAACAGCCCCATGAGAAACAGATTTAGGCTGGCTTGCAGGAGTAACAACGGCACACGCTTCACCAGAAGAGGATGGAGTCTCTGCTACTTCAGCACAGGGACTAGAGGAAGCAACATCAAAAGAACCTGGTCGTGTCAAAGAACTGACACCAGCAGAAACTGCAGAAGAGGCAGCGTCCAGGGACCGAGCTTCAACCCGAGGATTATCAAAACCCTCGCCACCTCGATCTGTAACCACACTAGCACCCTTGTGAAGAAGGGACGACTGGGCTGCATTAAATGCAATCTTACCATCTAAATTATCTTCACTAAAACGGGACGAAATGGAAGAGCGCACTGCATGCTTACCATAAGCATCAACAGGAGGCCACGTTGCATGGGAAGCATGCTCAACGTTAAGACCAGCAGAGCCAACCACGTGACAAGGACTTCCGCTCAAAGTAACATTTGAACCATACCCACCCTTGGGCAGCCCAATTGGTAAGGGCGAATTGGGGGCTGTGTGAGTTAAGCGCACGGTCTCAGGTTCTATTCCCCACTGGTTGAATACCATAATTTAAGTGGGGGGCCATGGCGGTGGGTTGCTGTGCTAGTTCCCCCCGGGTTTGGGTCACATGGGTGGGTCCAAAGGGCACATCCGTGGGGCTGTTCCTGGTTATAAAAAAAAAAAAAAACATTTGAACCATTCGAAATATTACTAGTAGGGCCACCTGGAATTCCATTAGCACCAAGCCAAGAAGACTCCGTTTCCAATCCAACTGGAGGTGACATCACACCAACAAAGGGGGGCACTCGAGACTTCACAGAAGAAGAAGACCCTGCGACATCAGGAATAGCAGCTGGAAAAGCCGGTACAGCGACTGAAACCTCATCGTCAACAGCAGCTACGCAGTCTACACAGACTGGAAAAGTCACATCGGGGATAGGTAATACAGCTGTAGGAGCTGCAACATCATGGTGCAACTGTCCCAAGTCAGCATCACTTCCATTACCATGGCTAAACTCAAAGGCGGGAAACTTTGAAGATCGAGCTGCAATCCCATGAGACGCAACCATTGAATACTTCGCCACCTTCCCTTCCGCAAACATTTGGCCATGAACAACCTCGCGAACAAGCCCACCCTTACCAGTTTCAGAGCTTGCATTAAGAGAAACATCCTTACGGACATCTCTCTTCCCTCACTAGCAACAGCGGCATGCACCAAGACTTCACCATCAGCAATAGTGCCATAATCAGGATCCATATCATCCATATCATCCTCCTCATCTTCACAATCACTAGCACTGCACTTGGAGCACTCTTCTTGACTGTTACAAGAGAAACAATCGCTCTCAATCTCTTTGTGATAACCCAAAATTTTAAAGTTATATTTTATGAAATTTCATTAAAGTTGGGGTGCTTATGTAAATTAAGGAAAGTTATATATATATATGTATATAATAAATCAAAAAAAAAAATTATGAACAATTTAGTTTATGCCAGCCGTGTCCCTCATTAATTTAAATACCCACCTTGCCTTTCATTCTTCATTTTACTAAAATTAGAAGAGGAGAGGGGGAGAGTGAGCCGAGAGAGTGAGAGTGGGTTTGTGTGTGTGTGTGGCCGTGAGGCATGGTGGAGCTGCCGGAGTTCTGCCGGATCCTCGCCGGAGCTCATCCGTCTTGGACATTGAGGTAAGCTCAAGCTTTAAAGTTCATCTTTTTCTTCTCTTTCTTGTGCAATTTTCGAACCTTGGGGTCTTTGGGAACTAGACTTTGGGAGTTTGCTTTGACGGGTGTTTAAAGGGATTTTTGGATTGTTGGATCTTCATTTTTTTAAAAAAAACTGATTCGAAGGGGGTGTTTGAGTTCTTGGCAGCGGCATGTATGCCCGTCTCGACCATTTCTCTCTCTCTCTCTCTCTCTGTTTGTGCGGTTTTGGGTGTTTAGATGGTAAGGATTTGGGTCTTGTGATTTATTTTTGAATGAGGGAATTTATGATGATGTTTCAAGAAGATTTATGTATGGATTAAGTAATTAGTTGGGGTTCTTGAGTCCAAAGGTTACATGCAAGGGATCCATGGGAGTTATGGGTTTGAAATAAAAATAAATAAATAAATAAACTTCATGCGTGGAAGCTGTGGGCTTGGCTTGATTTGAAGAATGATATTCATAGTGTTTTCTTGAAGCTTATTATCAGATTTGAGTTTGAAGCCTGCTGCTGCCCCTAGTTTTCTGCACATAGTTTCGGGTTCTTTGGGTTTTATTCTTGGATTTGAATCACATATGCACTATTATGGATCCATGACTGCTTGGGTTTAATGTTTGGGTTTGGGTTCTTTTGGTAGATTCAAGTGTTTAAATTATGATTTAAGCTTTGATCTATTTGATTAATGTTGCTTTAAACTTATATGTAAATTCTGTGCACAGGTCTATGGGTTTGAGCATGATTTCTGTGGGTTTCATGTTTACAAACTTTTTTTTTTTTGGATAATTAAGAATATATTACCAAAAAACAAGATATTACAATGAAGAGCAAGACAAGGCTCAACCACCAGGAAGAGCAAAACAACAACCTAACCAACAAAACAAAAGGCTAGGACAAACAAACACAAAGCTACAAACAAAAAGAAATCAACCATTCCCTCTTGCTTTCTGAAGATGCTGAACTTTATCTCTAAGCTTCCGCTTAAGAGCTTCACGAGACACAGGGGAGGCAGCAGCAGGACTAACCACAGGGTCATCAACAATGTCACCACTAGAGTCCTCCATAACCCTAGAATCAAGAGAATCAAACGTATTGCTAGTAACAATACCAGAAATAGGATTCTTTTTTAACGTCTCATCCTTAGGAACAACAGGATTAGAACTAGGAACCTTTTTCCAATTCTCATCATCATTAGCAGCTTTCTCCTTCCACACACGAACAGGTTTAACAGGTTTAACGAATTCAGGAGGAGGAGAGAGAGGGCATTTCTGCACAACGTGACCAAAAACCTGACACTTCTCACAGCGAGAAGGGTTCCAAGGCAATTCAATAACAACTTCCGCAATGTCACCATTCCCAATATCCAAATTAATAGATTTGGGAATATCAGAACAAGCATCAATCTCAACACAGATTCGAGCAAAGCTAGCACGACTCCCATTAGCAGTGTGGAGATCCATATAGAGAGGATTGCCAAGAATACTCCCAATATACTCCAATCCTTTGGTGGAACGCAGAACAAGAGGAACATGAAAAAGTTTGATCCAAACTGGAATTTTAGAAACACATATCTTCTTTAATTCCATACCCGGATGCCATTTTCTGATAACCATAAATTTCCCAGCAATATAATACGGACCATCACTCAAAATTTTTGCAAGAGCATCTGAATTAGTGGCCTTGAAGAGAAAAATACCAGAGTCAAATTTCACTATTTCAGAAATAGCATCACCCCAAACACGACAAACCCAGTCCTTAACCAAATTATATGGAAGATTTTTATCAAGAACATACCCCACAAAAGAGAGCTCCAACAATTTAATACCTTCGTCTATAATAGGTTTAGGAATACCAAAAACTCCAGCTTTAGCCTTATTTACCTCACACTTTGACAGTTTAAGCAACTTAGCTTGCCTCGAGGGATTATGAACCAGGCTACTATATGACCTAGCAGGGTCAACTGCATTAGCCACATGAGGAGACGAGCCACTTCCAACCACCGAATTCAAATGAGCACTCTCAGACCCACGAGACCTTAACACTGGAAAGTTGGAATCAAAAGAATTTGATGGAAAAGGACCACCTGCACCAACTTGCTGTGAGTAGATCTTTAAGTATAATGTAGTTTTAAATCAAACTCTTGAGTTTTAAAACTGATTAGGGAATATAGGTAAGAAGATCCTTGGTTATTTTGGTTTCCATGTAAACTTTGAAAGGTTTTGAATATGGGTCTGAATTTGGTTTTAACGGATTCAAACTTCGATTTCTGTTTTGGGTTTTTAAAACTCCAATCTTTTTATTTTCATGAGGCTAAAGGTTGGATTCCAAGAAGTAAAGGTTGCATGTGGATAAAATTCATGTTTAAAGTAAATATTTTGATAAACTAGTAAGGCAAAGGGCTGGAAAATGAGTTTAGATATGTTATAAATTTGTATTTTGGTTTTTTTGGAGTTATACATTTCGGATGTATGCATTTGAAGTTATGTATTTGGGTTTAAATAACAGATTACATGATTTTGAACATATATGCATGCTTTTACAAGGTTTTGGGTTGCTAAATGTGAGTTTAGAAAAGCTTGGATAAACTTTAATGGTGTTTTACATCAAATGCAGCTCGGGTCTGTGCATCAGGAGGATGCATTACCGATAATGTCAATGAGTATTATCGGTAATGCTCTTGGCTGGTTTGTACAGGGAGCTTGCATTACCAATAATGCACCTTGCCATTATCGGTAATGGTGATTTCTTCTCAGATTTGCTTATTTTCTCCTCACTTTTTGTTTTGGGCATAACTTTCTCATACAAACTCCGTTTTGCGCATACTTTATATGCACGAAAAGCTTATGAAGCCTACTTTCTAAATTTTGAGGTTTTGAGGTCAAATTATTTTTGGAGAGAGAGATATTCTGGAAATACCATATTTGCCCCTCGTGTGTGCACCTTGTCTTCTTTGGCCTATATCCTCAAATCCGTCTTACATTTGGCCATGGAATTCAATGTGTGGTATCCCAACGCACTTGGGAATAAGTCTTGGAAGTTCTAGAGTCTTTTTGTTTGGCATTTCAGGGTTTTGACCCATAGGATCGCGAGTGAGCAGTATTTGAGAGTTGTATTGTGTTACTTTTGAAACTGTAGATGTTTGTGCTTTCTTTTGATTCTTCTTGCTTGCATTGTTCTTTGTTTCTCAGTTGTGATTGGGTCCTTTGGGGGACCACTTGCATCGGGTGCATCAGGCATTGCATTAGGAGGCTCGTGGAGCCACAAGGGTTGGAAAAACACAACTGCATTGAGGTAGGGATAAGTAACCTTTTACTCTTAATGATGATATGATTATTCTATATCAGTTTTGAGAACTTCATGAATATTAAACACTTTTGAAATACTTCGATCTATGAAAGCTTAAGAAACCCCGTCGTTTACCAAATTGTTAAACAGATACATGGAATACACTGATTTAAAGACTCTTGAATTGTGTGGCACATGTACGAAGTGAAACCAAGGCACGAAGTCTATATGTTTTGAGAACTTGTTAATATCCCATGGCTGAATGTTTAAAAGCTTAATACAATGTGTATATAAAACTGGGGAACAGGCTTTCCAAATGCATATTTTATGGAAACACTTGATAAGGGCATATAGTGATTACTGTTTATATCTACACAATATAAATACTTGGTCTAAAGCTCATATGCCTGATTTTCTAGATATATCTATATCAAAAGAAAGATGTTGAGATTTTCTTACAACTGTTCCCTTGACTTTTGGGTTGGATTGAATATTTTGAAATGGGAATCAGCCAGGGTACAAAAGTGAATATATATATATATATATATGTATGTATTTGAATATGACGTGTCTTGAGGATTATTCTGTATATAAGATGATGGCATATGGTTTATCTATTTCACTCCTGTTTTTGGATAATGGTTATGATTGTTTTGAAATAACACTCGATACTTTAATATATGCCACATATTGTAACTTTACCTGCTGGCTTTGGAAATTGGTTTGAATGTATATATATTCTTGCTGCTATGCATGGTTCTGGCTCTGTTTGTATCACAGGGAGGTTTCTTTTTAAGGGCCTATGGTCCTGGGTGGAGCCTTAGTGCGGACCCGAAGTTTATAGCCCCGTAGTGGCTCGACAGTTGGCTGTTAAGCAACTGATCGGTTTCTCTCGAGAGGTTTTGGCTGTCGTTGTGCCGGGGGTCTGAGAACAACGAGGTATTGGCTGCCGTTGTGCCGGGGACCTGAGAACAGCGTGGTTTTGGCTATTGTTGTGCCGGAGGCTTTAGCCTGAGAACAACGTCCTGTTATACATTCTATGAGCCTAGTCTTTGAAATTATGGGCATTGTACGGTGTTTATAACTGAGCTTAACTCATTATTTCTCTCTGGTTGATTCATGAACTGAACACAGAACTACTTGACTTAAGCTTTTCACTGAAAGACCACACAAGTTTATAACTGCGTTATCTACTGTTTTATAAACGTTATAGAAACCAGGTTTATTTAAAATATTCCATGTATCGCTGTATTATTGTTATTTGTAGAGGTTATCTTATTCCTACTGAGCAAGTGGAAGCTCACCCCTGCTTTTATGCAGCAGATTACAGGTTGGCTCGGGGTTTGCATACTTGATTTGAGTCAAGCCCCTGTTCGAGGGTTGTTAGATGACTGACTGCATGGTAGATTCCGCATTGGTCCTGCATATAATTGAGATGTGTAATATTTATATTTTCTTGATTTTGGGACTTGCCACTGTTTGTGGCATTGCCTACTTGTCAGGGATGTTGGCATTGTTATTATTACTTGATTTATTTTTATTGTATAAGACGTTTGGGACATTTGTATGAGCATAACATTTCATATAGTTAATTATGCCTATATTTCTTGTCTCTCATAAGGATATATGAATGAGCAGGTCAGGTTGTACCTCTATCTTGACACGTGTTGACCTATCCGGAAGGGTCAGTACGATTGTTAGGTTGGGGCGTTACACTCTTCAAATTCACTCTTACCTCCAGCTAAAGATGAGGATTCAACAACATGGCTCGAACCAGCTTGGTGAAAGCTTTGAGACGCTATAAGAGATTCGAGATCATCACAACCCACTAGAACCTTACCTTCTCTAGCTAATAGAGTTTCAAGACCCTTCTTGACAATCAAACAAACCTACAAGTTCTCCCTATTACGAATCTGGCGTTGAATCACAGCAGCAAGATCATCTAAGCTCCAATTTTTGTGCTTCAATAGGTTAATCACTTCTTTGTACCACGGGATTTATTTGCAGGTAAAGTACCTGCAACAACAGGGGTTGCAGCAACAGAAGCCGAACCTGCCACTGTACGCACCTTGGAAGCCGTAGCATCACCTGCAAGAGATGGGGAAGACAGAGCTTGTGCAGGAGGTCCTCTACCAACCGTGGACGAAATCATCTACATTGTAACAATGCTACACCCGACAACACTAGAACCAATAGTGGTCTGCACCACTTCAGCATGAACACCAGCAACAACGGCATCCTCGCCATGGTCAGAAACCATATCATCCTCCTCAATCCCGTACAAGGGACACTCTTCCTCAGAACCGCAAGAACAACAACTATCATCACTATCGCTTCCGTTATCACTTCCATTATCAACCGGATCCAACACAATACCAGTATCAAGACTAGGGATGGAAGAAGCAAGCCCACTACCATTACTACCATTATCAACCGAAACAAGCCCACCACAGCTGTTACCATCACCATACTCATCAAGCTCAACTTGCTCAACATGCTCTTCAAGCTTTACATGCTCAACAACCTCATTGCTTACAGATTCTTTACTTCCTTCACGAACACAAACAGAGGCTGGAAACTTAGAGTTCACAAGGGACTCAAGAATATCAAACTCTTCACATCCTAGTAAGGCCTGACCCTTCCTAGCAAGCAATAGATCCAGCCCACGTTTGACAACACTACACTCCTTCAAAGCTTCCTTTTTACGAATCTTGTCTATAAGAACAGAAGCAACTTCATTTTCATTCCATTTGTTAATCTTCATAATATAGAGAACATGCTTGGCCTCCTCATCAGTTCAACAGCTGACGGTTTGTTCCTGGAACTCCCACCAACACATTCAGCAGGAACATTATCAAGAAACACTTTAAGGGACATCTTAGGACCAATTTTTTTACCAGAATTCTTACCCATTAAAAACAGGTAAAAAAGAGATACAAACCATAAGCAAAGATCAATCCAAATAAACAAATAAGGAGTAGACCATACACATGAGAGAAAAGAAAGGATAAATCACCCAACCCCAGAGCATCTCTCTCTAGAAAACCTGTCCATCCCCACCATCAACGTTCAGTTTGCACTTTACAAATCAACTTCTCCAACAACGGCTGACAATCCAAGCTGGAAAGCTTTGTAGAGATAAGGGGAACCCCCAAATACCTTAAAGGCAAACACCCCACACTAATCCCAGTGATACGAACAATGTCATCAAACCTTTCAATTCAATTACATCTTATCACAAGCATACAAGCATAATCGTTTATAACAAGAATCGTAAGTTTCCCTACCTGTATTTTTTATTTTATTTTTTATTTTTTTTATTTTTTTTTTTTGGATAATTAAGAAATATATTCCAAAAAACAAGATACAAAAAGCGCAAAGCACGAGCTCAAAGACACAACTCAAGGAGCTAACAACACGAAACCTAGCCAAAAAAGGAAAACCCTAAAGGCTAGGAAACAAGCAAAATAAATAAAAACTAAGGGACATCTCTCCCCCTAGAATTTTTGAGAGAGTGAATTTTATCTTTAAGCTTCTTTTTTAGGGACTCTCTTGACAAAGAATTATCATCAGCAATGTTTCTACCATATCCACACGATCCTCTCCATAGCTGATTTTGGGTCTTGTTGTCTGTGGGTTTTGGTTCT
>JAESVK010061915.1:0-12358 GCA_017140935.1 Hamamelis virginiana
TCAATTGTTGTTGCTCAAGTGTATGTTGATGATATTGTTTTTGGATCAACTTTGAATACACTTGCTCATAGTTTTTCTGAAGAAATGAAGAGAGAATTTGAAATGAGTATGGTTGGTGAATTAACTTACTTCCTAGGGTTGCAAGTTAGACAAATGGATGATGGGATATTTGTTTCCCAATCCAAATATGCAAAGGAACTTGTCAAAAAATTTGGGCTTGAAAATGCTAAACATGCTAGGTCACCAATGAGCACTAGCACAAAACTTTCCAAGGATAAAGGTGGAAAGGATGTAAGTCAAACCTTATTTCGTAGCATGATAGGTAGCTTGCTCTACCTTACAGCAAGTAGACCTGACATTTCTTATAGTGTTGGAGTTTGTGCTAGATTCCAATCCAATCCTAAAGAGTCTCATCTTCATGCTGTCAAGCGAATCATTCGCTATGTGAGTGGCACACAGGGTTATGGTCTTTGGTATTCTAGGGATATCAATCTTAATCTTGCTGCATATTCCGATGCCGACTGGGCTGGAAATGTGGCTGACTGGAAAAGCACCTCTGGAGGTTGCTTTTATGTTGGAAATTCCTTGGTTTCTTGGCACAGTAAGAAACAAAATTCCATTGCTTTGTCAACAGCTGAAGCTGAATACATTGCTGCTGGTGCATGTTGTGCACAATTGTTGTGGATGAAACAAATGTTGAGTGATTATGGAGTCAAGGATTCAAGTTTAGTTGTATTTTGTGACAATGAGAGTGCAATCAATATTTCCAAAAATCCTGTTCAGCATTCTAGAACCAAACATATTGACATAAGACATCATTTCATAAAAGACTTGGTTGAAAATAAAATGTTGTCTATGCAATTTGTATCATCTACAAATCAACTTGCTGATCTTCTCACAAAACCTCTTGATAATGTTAGATTTGAATACTTGAGAACAGCATTGAGGATTTGTATGATTGTTTGAAGTTACTGGAGTGCAGGATACATGCATGATAATTACACTGAATATGAGTTTATCTTGGTTTTATCATGTGCACTTTATATCATCTCCTTATTGTATGTTGTTCAATGTGATTGAATCTGAAAATCTCTTGCACTATTGGTTTTGATTGTGTTGATTCTATGATATAACTTTCATGGTGTTTGGAGTCAAATGGGATGATCATTATTCTATGTATTTGTGATATAGATTGACCTATAAGTAGACTTTACTACCTTCTCTTCAAGTATCCACATTATCTTGGGTTATGGGATTTCTCATTCTATACCTTCATTCCCAATAAGTTTGGGTCATGGTTTAATTGGCCTCATATTTCAAATGAAAAGGAAATATTCTCATGAATTGAAGAAGAGAATTGATCTTCTTTCAAATCCATTGACTTGAAAACAAATTATATTGAAGAGGAGAATTGATCTTTCTTCAAATTATGTGACTAGAAATCCTATCTTGAAAAGCTGTAATGCTTATGCTCAAAAGTTCTCACTAAAATACTTGATTATCCTGTTTCATGATCTTCATTTGTATTCTCTGGGATTCCTTATTCAGCTTTTTGATATCTTGATGAGGAGTTAGTTGTGCTTGCCTACTTGGTTTGACTTCTATATTATCAATCATTGCATAATTTTCAAATCATTTTGAGTCTACATCATCTAATTTATACATGGATATGAATTGATCTAACCATTGCACACACTCACTACTTTGGATTCTCATATTACAATCTTCAATCTTGTGATGATATCCATTTTGCATGTTGGTGGTAATCATTGTCTTATCATATCCATGCTTTTTTTTATCATGTTTGTAGCCTAAATTCTCAGTTCCTTGTTAGTCTGGATCTTGGTCTATAAATTTGTCAAAAATGATGTGTCAATAGGTTTTGTTCCCTGCTCACATTCAGTTTTGAAATGCCTCTTGTTTGTCATATTTCAATTTTCTTGCATCCAAGTGTCCATTTATCATATTTTTCAGTGCTCAAGCTGTTTTCAGTGTGTTTTTTTTTACAGAGTGGATCGATCCACCCCTGATCTAAATCGATCCAGAGTGCATATCATATTCCATCAATTTGCCTTAAAGGACCTTGGATCGATCCAGACTCAACTTGGATCGATCCAAATCAATTTGGCTCAAAACATGCATTCTGTATATGCAAATTGGATCGATCCAGAGGGGTTTTTATTTGATCTTGCCTCGTGTTTAGGCTTAGTGGATCGATCCAGACCTCACTTGGATCGATCCAACTTCGAGATTTTTGAATATTTAGGGCAAAATTCCGATGTGAACTGCTCACTTTCTTCCTCATTTCTCAGCCTGTTTGAGCCTTCTCTCCTCGGTTGTCTCAGTTCGCACTGTATTACTTCATTCCAATCCTCTTTTTCTCATTATGGGTACTTCATTGCTCGAACTATGCCTGCTATGCCTCGGGTTTATGTGGATTCAAGTGTTGCTCTTCACCATGACGGGTGGTGAAGGCTCACGACATGGGGGTTCATCCTCCAAAGGGAAGGGCAAGGCCCCCACCGCAAAGAAGCGTAAGAATGTTCCTCTCTCTCCTGAAGAGCAAGCCAAGCTTCCCAATCCTCTACATGTTGAGGATCCAATGGATGAGGAACCCTCATTTGCTCATTCAAAGCTCACTAAGGAGAAAGTTTTTGAGAGGCGTCCAGTCATCTGTGAGCGTCAAGTGATTCCCAAGGGTATGACTGACACTCTCTTCATCCAAATGATTCAATTTCATAAATTAGGTCGTTTCTTTGAACCCATCAAGTTGTTTATCCCTTCTCTTGTCAAGAGTTTTTATATGGGTGTCCACACTGTGAACACCGAAACCTTTGAAATAGTGTCTAGAGTTAGAGGGAAGACTATCACTGTGACTCCACAGATGATAGCTGACTATTTGGATGTGCCCCTACCTCCTCCTAATTCTCCTTCCTTTTCTTTTGACAATGATTCTAATGTGAGTGATGACCTTCTTGTCCACTCTCTTTGTACATCTGCTGGGTTAAAGAATGGGAAGTTTGTTCAAGGGAATCTCAAAGAGGAATTTCGAGCCTTGAACATTATCTTGTGGTGGAACTTGTTTCCCGGTGGTAGCCGTGTCCACTTTTAGTACCCAAAGGCTCGTTTGTACTATGCTTTCATGAATGGTGCTGTTATCAATTTTCCCAAACTCATTTGGGGTACCATTCGCCTTGTGGCTCGAGCTCATGAGATCAAGACGGCTTTACCGTACCGTGCCATGATTATAGAATTCTGCAAGAAGCTAGGGTTAAAGACGTCTCCTTCTGACAGACCCGAGAAACCCACTCGTGGTCCCATTGACCTAGCCTGCATTAATCGCAGTCGTGGACATACCTCTACTCCTGGAGGTGATTCTGATGAGGATGCTCCTGCTGCTGCTGCTGCTGATGATGCTTCACCACCTGCTCCTCCTGTTTACCCCATGACCATTGCTGGTCTTCATCAGCACATTGCTGCATTAGAGATCAGTCAAGCTCTCACTGATGCGAAGATTGACCACCTCATTTCACTCTTTACCAGTCAGCATTCTGATGCTGCGGGTGGTTCTTCTGTTGTTCCTTCCGGCTCGGGGTACACTGCACCGTCTTCTCCTCACCTTGATGATAGTGGCCTTGGCTTTGATCCATCCACCTTGTGATCCCTTTGTCTGTTTGTGACAAAAGGGGGAGAGTTTTTGAGGTTTTTGTTTAGCTTGCTTTTAGGTTTTTTTAGTTTTTAAGGTTGTTTATTGCTAAATCAAGGGAAATGAATGTGTATGGATTTTTTTTGTAACCTTGACTGTTTTATCTGTTGAAAGGATCTGTTGTAATGAACTGAATGTTGAACTTTCTCTGATTATCAATACAATTTGGTGTTTTATGGATGTTTGTAGCATTATTTCCGCTTGATATATTACATATGTTTTGTCAATATGCTACTTTACCTATTCAGTTCATTTTATGCTGCATAAGGTTGTTTGTAAAGCGTGTGCAAGTTTAACAGATCAAGATGGATGTGAAATGTATGATCCTTCAGTCATGGTTGGTTTCTGTTTAGTTTTGTTTATATAATTGTACAAGTGAGGGGGAGTGAATCTTGTTTCAAGGTTTCTTAGATTCATTTTCTTTTTCTCTTGTTGTATATTTTAGTTTTGTCACGAAACTGCCAAAGGGGGAGATTGTTAGGTTTAGTGTTTGTGTGTTGGCTTGTTTCGTTTCAAAACTTGGTTTGGGATTGTACATTTATAGATGTGTACTGATGATCACAAGTGAAGCTGTGCTAAAATGATTCTATATCTTCATGGATTAGGATGGTAAGTGACCTAGTGACCTAAGGATTGAACCTAGGAGGTTAGATCCCATTATATTCCTGTTTAAACTTGTAAAAATCAGGGTTTATGAATACTTGGATCGATCCAAGGTTGACCTGGATCGATCCCATGTTTACACCTTTGAAAATTGGGAGGTTAGGAATACTTGGATCGATCCAAGGTTGACCTGGATCGATCCCATGTTTGCATCTTCACAATTCATATTTGGAAAATTGAAAATTGGTCAAGCTGGATCGATCCAAGCCTTGGCTGGATCGATCCAATTTCGAGTTAAACTCTATTACAGAATGTTGTTTTTTGGCCAATATCCAAGTCTTGCCTGGATCGATCAAGTTCGTGCAAACCCTAATTCTGCCTAATTTTTACCCTGTTTTCTCATTGGTTACTGAACACACTATAAAAGGATTAGGTCACTCGAGATTCTAGTGACCTCGGCCGCCAGAAAAGATTTCCATTCTTAGACCTATCTTGGTTCTTCACTTGTGGGCTGTTGTTCTTACTTTCTAAATTGAGATTGAGCTTGAATATTCATCATTTGATCATGGACTTTTCTTATAATGGATTAGAAACCTTGGAAACCAAATTTACATACATATTGTGAGAATCATCTGTGGAGATAGGATTATTCTCATGGCTCTTGGATGAAGACATCAAGAGTGAGACTACTTGAGTAGTTGATGAGCAAGCTTTGAAGAAGGAGGACTCGATGGACTGAGTTGATGAGATCTCAGCACACTAGGCCATGGGTTGGTGAGATAGAGTGTATGGTATAATCTCTGTAACTCTTATTTCATAGTGGATTGCTCTTGTTCTCCTGTGGTTTTCTCCCGAAAGGGTTTCCACGTATATCGTGTGTTAGTTCATTATTTGTTGATGTGATTTCTAGCTATCAAGAAGGATGGAATGATTCTTGTGTTCATGGATCCCTCTTGATAGTTGATTCATTCTGTGTTCTTCGATCTACATGTTACTTGATATTTACATTCAACTCAAACCATGTTTCTTGAGTGTGGCTGATTTATCTCATACTTGTTGCTTGAATTTAGAAGTGGTGAAATTCTTATGATCTAGTAGGGATTAGGTTTTTCAATTGGTATCAGAGCCTAATTCACTGTGATAGGCTTACACCTAGGTGATAGGGTCTCTAGATCATAATTTCACTCTTCCATGGAAGAAGGAAATTCTGTCACACGTCCACCAAAGTTTGATGGATCAAATTATGCCTATTGGAAGGCTAGGATGAGAATATTCTTGAAATCTCTAGATTAAAGGGTATGGGTTTCTGTTGAGAGAGGTTGGACTCCTCCAACTATGAAAGTTGGTGAGGATACCATACCTAAACCCGCTGATTTATGGGAAAATGAAGAATTAGAAAAAGCTAGTTGGAACAGTAGAGGACTGAATGCTATTTGCAATGCCTTAACTGCTAGCGAATATCGTAGAATCATGATGTGTGAAACATCCAAGGAAGCATGGGATATTTTGAAAATAACTCATGAAGGTACCACCCTTGTCAAGAACTCAAAACTTCAAATGCTCACTTTTCAGTTTGAAAGAATTTGCATGGAAGAAAATGAGACATTTTCAGAGTTTTATGCTAAATTGAGTGATATTGTTAACTCCTCTTTTAATCTTGGTGAAAGAATTCCTGATTTTCAAGTTATCAAAAAGATTTTAAGATCTCTCCCTGATCGGTTTCAACCCAAAATCACTGCTATTGAAGAAAGCAAAGACATAGGTTCAATTCGAGTGGATGAATTGGTTGGATCCATTCAAACATTTGAAATGAATCTAAAAGATTCAAAAACTAAAAACAAAGGTATTGCTCTATCTTCAATGAAGGAAGATCTTAAATCACATGAAAATGTTCTTGATGTGAATGATGATGAACTTGCACTGTTTGTTAAACAATATAAAAAATATCTCAAAGCTAAACAAGGTTTTTCAAATCAAAATAAAAAGTTTGACAGAGGTCAAGGGACATCATCAGCAAAAGTTGACAATAGGAATTCAAAAACTGGAAAAGAATGTTTCAATTGTCACAAACCTGGTCATAGGGCTGCAGAATGTCCTGAAAAGAGAAGAAATCAAAACAAAGCTCATAATGCTACCTTGAGTGATAGTGATGAGGAGAATAATACCTCTCACGAGAATGAGTCTGAAAATGAGGAGGGTCATTTCACTGCTTTTGTTGCGACTACAAATTCTTTGTGTGAATCCACTTGTGTTCAAAAACCCCCAAGGTTGGAGAACATTAAGTTCATGTACTGGAAAATCAAGATGAAAATCTTTTTGGAATCCATTGATGTTAATGTGTGGAGAAGTGTGGAAATGGGTTGGTCACATCCTATGTTAAACACTGATGGTGAACTCATCTTGAAACCTCTTGAAAATTGGAGTAGGGATGAAATTGAATCTCAAAATTGGAATAAAATTGGTTTCAAACTTATATGTGAGGCTCTAAATGATCATGATCTTAAGCTAATTGAAAATTTTGAAACATCAAAACAAGCTTGGGATCATCTTGTGATTGTTTATGAGGGAAGCATATTTGAGAAAAATCATAGACTAAATAGTCTAATGAATCAATTTGATGTTATCAAGATGAGTGACCATGAAAGTTTTTGTGAATTCCACACAAAACTCTGTGACATTGTAAATTCCTTGAATGACTTAGGAGAAAAGGTGGATGATTCAAAAATTGTTAACAAAATTTTGAAATCCTTGTCTTCTGAATTCTCTATGAAAGTTGTTGAGTTTGCTAATTGTCAAGATATAAATTCCATTGTACTTGATGATCTTATTGGTGCTTGTATGTGTTTGGATAATCAATTGTCTGATGTTGCTTTGGAAAATGAGTTGAAAGCTTTTGTTGTGTCTTTGGAAACTCATGAGGTGTCATCCAACAAAAAGGACATAGATGACTTAGAGTTATTGCTAAGAGTGTCTAGTGATGAGTCTGAAAGTCTAGAGGATGATGACACTGATCTTCAAAAGGCCTATGATAACCTCTATGAAGAGGCATATCAACTTAAAAAGAAAAATGTGTCTTTGGCCTTGAAAGTCAAGTCTGATGAGAGAGAAATTGAGATACTCAAAGAAGAGCTGAAAAATCATGTGTTACACATACAAGATGTGAAAACTGAAAAATTTGGTTTGAATGATAAACTTATTTTTTTGAAACAGGATAATGAATCTTGTGTGTCAAAAATGAATGAGTATCAAAAAGAAGTAAAGAGTCTTGAATCAAGACTCAAGATAGAGGTTGAGAGTAATAGTTGTTTGTGTTTGAAGGTTAGAAATCTTGAAAAGGAATTGAAATTAGCAAATGAAACGTTGTTGAAATTGTCCAATGGGAGTAAAAAATTGGATCACATTCTTAGTATTGGGAAGTCCTTTAGTGATAAATCTGGACTAGGCTATGTTGGATCATCTAGTGGTCCATCAACCTTAGGAACCAAGTTTGTTCCTTCATCCAAGTCATCTCTTGAAAATGAGACTTTGTCTCAACCTAGTCATAAGAGGACTCACTTCAATCCAAATTCCTTCAAGAAGATTCTCACATGTCACTCTTGTGGTGTTGTCGGACACATAAGACCTAATTGTCCTAGAATAGGAAAAACTCAAGTGAAGAGTTTCTCACAAAAGAAAGTGATTTGTCATCACTGTGGTGTCATTGGTCATTCAAGACCAAATTGTTTCAAGTTGATGAATAGTGGTCAAGTTAGGCAATTCTCACCTACTTGTCATAATTGTGGAAAGGTTGGTCACATTAGACCAAATTGTTTTCTCCTTCACAAAAATCATGAGTTGTCTAGACCAAGAAATGCTCCTAGGGTAAAAGTTGATTTGGGATCAAATAGAAAGCTTCCTAAGTTGCATGAGGTTAAGACAGGGAATAAAGTTTGGGTAAGAAATGAGAGTCTTAAATGTAATGTAGTTCACACTGCCTTGAGGGCAAAGGAGAGTAAACAGTGGTATTTTGATAGTGGATGCTCTCGTCATATGACAGGTGACAAGTCCTTGTTTGTTCATCTTGAAGAGTGTAATGGAGGGACTGTCACTTTTGGTGATGGTAATAGATTAAACATTCAAGGTAAGGGGATTGTTGAATCTCATGGCTTTCCTAAGCTAGAAGATGTTCTTTTTGTTGATGGTCTTAAAGCTAATCTTATTAGCATTAGTCATCTCTGTGATAGTAATTTTTCAGTGAACTTTACCAAGGCTACATGTCGTGTCTTTGGTAAAGATGGGAAGTGTGTTCTTGAAGGAAAAAGAACAAGTGACAATTGTTATGGAATAGTTCCAAATGAGTCCCTCGTATGTAATAGAGCCAAAGTTGATGATGTTGAGCTTTGACATCAACGTCTTGGTCACATAAATTTCAAAGATCTCTCAAAATTGTCAAAAAATGAAATTGTTAGAGGAGTTCCTAAGTTTGACAAAATTGAGGAAAGTGTTTGTGGACCATGTCAAAAAGGCAAACAAATTAGAGTGTCTCATAAGAAAACAAGTGGTATTAATACATCTAGACCTCTAGAACTTGTTCATGTTGATCTCATGGGTCCAATGAGAACTGAAAGTTTAGGAAGAAAGAGATACATTTTTGTGATGGTTGATGATTTCTCTAGATTCTCTTGGGTAAAATTTTTGAGAGAAAAATCTGATTGTTTTGAAAGCTTCAAAGCTTTGTGTAGGCAGCTTCAAATTGAGAAAGGATGTACTATCAATCAAATCATTAGGTTAAGAAGTGATCATGGAAGAGAGTTTGAAAATTCCGAGTTCAGTGAATTTTGTGACAGTAAGGGCATTAATCATGAATTTTCTGCCCCCAAAACACCTCAACAAAATGGTGTTGTTGAAAGAAAAAACAGAGTCATTCAAGAAATGGCTCGTGTCATGCTTTTGAGCAAATCTTTAGCTAAACACTTTTGGGCTGAGTCAGTCAATACTGCCTGTCATATCATCAATAGAGTTTATGTGAGGCCTCACACACAATGCTCTCCATATGAATTATGGAAAGGAAAGAAACCCAATTTGAAATATTTTAGAGTCTTTGGAAGCAAATGTTACATTCTTAGGGATAGAGAATCCTTAGGAAAATTTGACTCTAGGAGTGATGATGGTTTCCTTCTAGGGTACTCCACAAATAGTCGTGCCTATAGAGTGTTCAATCTTAGGACTTCTACTGTGATGGAGTCGATAAATGTGGTCATTGATGATATGGTGAGTAAAGAAATTGACAAATTTGTTGATGTTGAAGATGAAGCATTTAATGCTCCTTGTTCACCATCTCAAGATATGGATGTGGTTAATGTTCAAGTTGAAAAAGGTAGTGATGATCAAGGGATGAATTCTACACCTGTTGATGATTCAATTCCTTCAAACTCTTGGTCCAAAAGATATCATCCTAGTGAGAATATAGTGGGAAAACCTGAAGTTGGAGTTAGGACTAGGAGTCAAATTGAGAATGAGATGACATTTCTGAGTTATACTTCTAAGATTGAACCCAAAAATGTCAAAGAAGCCTTGCTTGATGAGGAATGGGTTATTTCCATGCAAGAAGAGCTTCATCTGTTTGTCAAGAATGATGTTTGGGATTTAGTCCCTAGACCATCAAATAAGAATGTCATTGGAACTAAATGGATCTTTAAAAATAAGACTGATGAATCTGGTGTCATTGTTAGAAACAAGGCCAGACTTGTTGCACAGGGATATACTCAGGAAGAAGGTATAGATTTTGATGAAACTTTTGCTCCTGTTGCTAGACTTGAGTCTGATCGCTTGTTGTTATCTGTTGCATGCCATCTCAATTTCACTATATTCCAAATGGATGTGAAAAGTGCCTTCTTGAATGGATTCCTTCAAGAAGATGTGTTTGTGGAACAACCTAAAGGGTTTGAAGATCCACATCATCCCACTCATGTCTACAAGCTGAAGAAAGCCTTGTATGGTCTCAAACAAGCTCCAAGAGCTTGGTATGAGAGATTGACATCATATCTTCTAGAGAGGGGTTTCACTAGAGGAAGTGTGGATAAAACTCTGTTTATCAAATCTGTGCAAGGGTCAATTGTTGTTGCTCAAGTGTATGTTGATGATATTGTTTTTGGATCAACTTTGAATACACTTGCTCATAGTTTTTCTGAAGAAATGAAGAGAGAATTTGAAATGAGTATGGTTGGTGAATTAACTTACTTCCTAGGGTTGCAAGTTAGACAAATGGATGATGGGATATTTGTTTCCCAATCCAAATATGCAAAGGAACTTGTCAAAAAATTTGGGCTTGAAAATGCTAAACATGCTAGGTCACCAATGAGCACTAGCACAAAACTTTCCAAGGATAAAGGTGGAAAGGATGTAAGTCAAACCTTATTTCGTAGCATGATAGGTAGCTTGCTCTACCTTACAGCAAGTAGACCTGACATTTCTTATAGTGTTGGAGTTTGTGCTAGATTCCAATCCAATCCTAAAGAGTCTCATCTTCATGCTGTCAAGCGAATCATTCGCTATGTGAGTGGCACACAGGGTTATGGTCTTTGGTATTCTAGGGATATCAATCTTAATCTTGCTGCATATTCCGATGCCGACTGGGCTGGAAATGTGGCTGACTGGAAAAGCACCTCTGGAGGTTGCTTTTATGTTGGAAATTCCTTGGTTTCTTGGCACAGTAAGAAACAAAATTCCATTGCTTTGTCAACAGCTGAAGCTGAATACATTGCTGCTGGTGCATGTTGTGCACAATTGTTGTGGATGAAACAAATGTTGAGTGATTATGGAGTCAAGGATTCAAGTTTAGTTGTATTTTGTGACAATGAGAGTGCAATCAATATTTCCAAAAATCCTGTTCAGCATTCTAGAACCAAACATATTGACATAAGACATCATTTCATAAAAGACTTGGTTGAAAATAAAATGTTGTCTATGCAATTTGTATCATCTACAAATCAACTTGCTGATCTTCTCACAAAACCTCTTGATAATGTTAGATTTGAATACTTGAGAACAGCATTGAGGATTTGTATGATTGTTTGAAGTTACTGGAGTGCAGGATACATGCATGATAATTACACTGAATATGAGTTTATCTTGGTTTTATCATGTGCACTTTATATCATCTCCTTATTGTATGTTGTTCAATGTGATTGAATCTGAAAATCTCTTGCACTATTGGTTTTGATTGTGTTGATTCTATGATATAACTTTCATGGTGTTTGGAGTCAAATGGGATGATCATTATTCTATGTATTTGTGATATAGATTGACCTATAAGTAGACTTTACTACCTTCTCTTCAAGTATCCACATTATCTTGGGTTATGGGATTTCTCATTCTATACCTTCATTCCCAATAAGTTTGGGTCATGGTTTAATTGGCCTCATATTTCAAATGAAAAGGAAATATTCTCATGAATTGAAGAAGAGAATTGATCTTCTTTCAAATCCATTGACTTGAAAACAAATTATATTGAAGAGGAGAATTGATCTTTCTTCAAATTATGTGACTAGAAATCCTATCTTGAAAAGCTGTAATGCTTATGCTCAAAAGTTCTCACTAAAATACTTGATTATCCTGTTTCATGATCTTCATTTGTATTCTCTGGGATTCCTTATTCAGCTTTTTGATATCTTGATGAGGAGTTAGTTGTGCTTGCCTACTTGGTTTGACTTCTATATTATCAATCATTGCATAATTTTCAAATCATTTTGAGTCTACATCATCTAATTTATACATGGATATGAATTGATCTAACCATTGCACACACTCACTACTTTGGATTCTCATATTACAATCTTCAATCTTGTGATGATATCCATTTTGCATGTTGGTGGTAATCATTGTCTTATCATATCCATGCTTTTTTTTATCATGTTTGTAGCCTAAATTCTCAGTTCCTTGTTAGTCTGGATCTTGGTCTATAAATTTGTCAAAAATGATGTGTCAATAGGTTTTGTTCCCTGCTCACATTCAGTTTTGAAATGCCTCTTGTTTGTCATATTTCAATTTTCTTGCATCCAAGTGTCCATT
>JAESVK010061924.1:0-13602 GCA_017140935.1 Hamamelis virginiana
ATAGAACCCATTCTTTGGCAATTTTGGCAGGACTTACAGAAGTCCAATGCATCTTTGAATAGTGTGGGCCAGAAAAACCCACACTGCAAGACTTTAGCGGCAGTCTTTTTCCCGCTAAAGTGTCCTCCACATGCTAGAGTGTGGCAGAACTTCAAAACGTCTTGCATTTCACCCTCTGGAATACACCTACGTATAACCTGGTCAGCACAGTACTTAAACAGGAGAGGATCTTCCCAATAATAAAATTTTATTTGCGAAAAGAACCGATCCTTTTCCTGTTTCGACCAAAAAGATGGTACAAGGCCTGTGGCATGATAATTCACTATATGAACATACCAGGGTAAGGTAGAATGAGTGACGACAAAAAGCTGCTCATCAGGGAAAGAATCCCTAATAGGCGTGGGGTCACTCTCTTCTTCTACTACAATCCTAGAGAGGTGGTCAGCAACGACATTCTCAGACCCTTTCTTATCCCTAATCTCAAAGTCAAATTCTTGTAATAAGAGAATCCACCTAATCAACTTAGGCTTCGTCTCTTTTTTAGAGAGCAGGTACCGCAAGGCGGCATGATCTGAGTACACAATGGTCTTCGATCCCCACAGATAGGATCGGAATTTATCTAACGCAAAAACTACTGCAAGCATTTCTTTCTCAGTCGTAGTGTAATTTAACTGAGCTTCATTCAAAGTTTTGCTTGCGTAGTATATAACATAAGGGGCCTTATCTACCCTTTGACCCAACACTGCCCCCACAGCATAATCGGAGGCATCACACATTAGCTCGAAAGGAAGTGACCAATCAGGAGCTCGCATGATAGGTGCCGAGATCAACATTAAACGCAACTTATTGAAGGACTCTAGACAGGCTTTATCAAAGTTAAACTCTACATCTTTAGCAAGCAGATTACACATTGGTTTTGCTATTTTACTAAAGTCTTTAATGAAACGCCTGTAAAATCCTGCATGTCCAAGGAAGGACCGGATTTGCCTAACAGTAGTAGGAGGAGGTAGTTTTGCAATTAAGTCAACCTTAGCTTTGTCAACCTCTATCCCTCTACTAGATACGATATGCCCAAACACAATGCCCTCACGAACCATGAAATGACTTTTCTCCCAACTAAGAACAAGGTTTGTCTCACAACATCTCTTTAGCACTTTTGAGAGATTAGAGAGGCATTCATCAAAAGAAGGACCGAAAACAGAAAAGTCATCCATAAACACTTCCAAATAGTCTCCTATCATATCAGAAAAGATAGAAGTCATACATCTTTGGAACGTGCTCGGGGCATTGCATAGGCCAAAAGACATACGCCTAAATGCAAATGTCCCGAATGGACAGGTAAATGTTGTTTTCTCCTGATCCTCGGGGTAAACCGCTATTTGGTTATACCCTGAATAGCCATCTAGGAAGCAATAAAAACTCTGCCCGGATAATCTCTCTAGAATTTGGTCAATATAAGGCAGAGGGAAGTGGTCTTTCCTAGTCTTGGAATTTAATTTCCTATAGTCTATACAGACTCTCCAACCAGTGGTAGCTCTTGTAGGGACTAGAATACCCTCTTCGTTTGCTATCACTGTAATTCCAGACTTCTTAGGAACCAATTGAGTAGGGGAAACCCACTCACTATCTGAAATTGGGTAAATGATACCCGCATCCAGTAGTTTCAAAACTTCCTTTTTAACTACTTCTTTCATATTGGGGTTCAACTTACGTTGGGCATCTCTAGAAGGATTCACACCTTCCTCTAGGTGAATACGGTGCTGGCAGATTGACGGGTCTATATCCTTTAAATCAGCGACCGACCATCCTATGGCTACTCTTTGCTCTTTCAAAATAGATAACAACTTACCTTCCTGTTCTAAATTTAATGAAGATGAAATTATAACAGGCAAGGTGTCATTATTACCCAAAAATGCATACTTGAGATTAGCCGGCAGAGGCTTTAACTCAAGTTGCGGCGGAGACTCAAAAGACGTAGGGGAAGGGACACTGGCAATAGACGGAAGTGGCTCAACCCTAGGTCTCCATGGCAATTTTTCTACAGAGGAGGTAGAATCTAAGACAAGATTCACCTCCATGAATGAATGCTCCAGATCATGGTCCTCGAACCCAAAGTAATTAAGACATGTTTCTAACGGGCCTTTGGACAGAAGATAAGGTGTAGCTTCCTCTACCACTTTATCTATGATGTCTACAAAAGAACAATCCTCAAAGTTATGAGGTTGATTAGCTGCACTATAAACCTGCAGCCTGGTTTTCATGTTACCAAAAGACACCTTCATTATGCCAGTCCTACAATGAAGGACTGCATTAGCAGTTGCCAGAAGAGGTCGTCCTATTATAACCGGGATTTGGGGCCTAGTAATATCGACAGGCTCCATATCTAGGACAATAAAATCTGCAGGAAAGACAAACGAATCTATCTTAACCAAAACATCCTGCAGTATACCTCTAGGTACCTTAGTGGACCTATCTGCAAATTGAAGAATAGTAGGTGTGGTTTGGAGTGTTCCAAGCTCCATTTTGGCGTAAATTGAATATGGAAGAATATTCACACTTGCGCCAAAATCGACTAACGCTCTATCAATGAAATGACTTCCTAAGAAGCAAGGTATAGTTGGCGTTCCAGGATCTTTTCTCTTTATAGGAGCTTGGAATTGACACACAGCACTTGCTATGTCAACAGGAGCTATGGTTTTAGACAAGTGCATGCGCTCCTTGCGTTGCTGTGTGCACATTTCCTTCAAAAATTTGGCATATGAAGGAATCTGTTTAATGGCATCTAGTAGAGGTAAATTAATATGAACACTTTTAAACACCTCTAACATATCCGACATGCTAGCCCCTTTCTTCGCTCTCCTCTCAGGCGCAATCAGCGAGGATGGAAATGGGGCTTTCGGCACATACGATGCCAATGGATTGTCTAAAGCTGTGGGAAAGTTATCCCTCGAAGCTTCAGACTCTTTCTCTATTGCAGGTTCTTTCTCTTTTTCCCTCTCTTTCTCTCTCTCTATCTCTCTCTCTTTCTCCCCCACTCTATTATCTACCACCTTCCCACTCCGCAAGACTGTAACAGCCTTAACTTCCTCATTACAATGTGGGTTCTGAGAAGTAGAACTCTCAGCTACAAAAGCTCCCTTGGGATTGGCAACAGCCTGACTCGGGAATTTCCCTTCCTCTCTGCGACTAAATGAAGCCGCTAGTTGACCCATTTGGGTTTCTAACTTTGAAATAGATTGGGAATGGGAATGAGTGAGTTGTGCTGAAGCCTCTAGACTTTTCAGGGAAGCTAGGACTTGTTCCTCAAAACCAGGCGTTCTATGAGGTTGTGGTGGTGGTTGAGTCACAGCTTGACTCTGATACTGGGGTGCAGGTGCTTGAGGAGCACCATAACTGGGGTACTGGGGTTGCATCAGTGGTGGTCTATAGGGTTGACTGATAGCAGTGTTACTGCTATATGTGGGTCTTGCATGCTGACTAGGATTGGATCCTCTAAGCTGGCTAGACCACTGGAAATTGGGGTGAGTCTTCCACCCAGGATTGTAAGTATTGGAATATGGGTCATTCCTAGGTGATGCATATCCTTGAGCAGCATTAACCTGCTCTTGGACAAACTCAGGGTACTGGCCTGCCATAGGACAATATGGGGTCTCGTAAGCTGGGTCAGTGCAAATATTGCACACCAAGTTGACAGGTTTCACATGGGCTTTTGAAGATTGCCCTTGTGCCGCGATTAACTGGTCAAGCTTTTGAGACAGAGCCTCAACTTGTTTATTTGCCAAAACTTGGGTGTCCACATCATAAATACCGCCCTTTTTGGGAGGCGGTTTTTTACTAACGCATCGTCACGGTTACCTAAAGACATTGAGGCCATGTGGAAAGAATCCTCACTCAATGCTTCAAATAAAGCCCACATTTCATCCTCACCTTTACTTAAAATAGCTCCCCCACAGGCAGATTTCACAGTCTGCGTGTCACCCTCAGTTAAACCTCTAACAAAAGACTCTATGATTTGCCACTTAGGTACATCATGATGGGGGCATAATCTCAGAAGTTCTTTCATTCTTTCCCAGGCTTCGTGAAAAGATTCATGTTCATGTTGGACGAAGTTTGTTATACCCCGTCGCATTTGGTGAGTTTTACCGACAGAGTAAAATCTAGACAGGAATAACTTTTGAAGCTGTTCCCAAGTAGTGATAGGGACAGGAGTTTGGAGAGTACAAAGCCAGTGTTTGGCCTTATCTTTTAAAGAAAACGGGAATAAGAACAATTTCAGGGATTCTGGATGGAACCCCTGAATTCTAATTATCGAACAAATTCCTAAGAATTCCTGCAAATGGTCATATGGGTTCTCTCTATCTAACCCATAGAATGTAGGAAGCATCTGAATGGTAGCATGCTTAATCTCATAGATGAGATTCTCTATGTGCGGAATTTGGATACAGGAGGGTGGATTAAAACTATTGGGCATGAAGTGATCCCTAAGAGTTTTAAGACCTGGTGGTGCTTGAATATTATCCGCAGGTAACATGGCAATGTGTGCAGATGATTCAGCCATTTTTAAATGATGCAAAGGTACCGACTCGCTGGACTGACTTTGAGAAGCTTTAACAGCTCTCAGAGTTCTTTCTAATTCTGAGTCTAAAGGAATTACGTTTAATGACAACGACCTTCTACCCCGCATAAAAGAGGTCTCCACAGATAATCACGGAATTCAATAAACAAATTGTGAGCAGTTAATTTTTAGCTTTTAATTTGTTATTTTAAGCGCGCGGGAGTGAAGCTCCCAATTCCTGATTTCAGCCACCTGTAGTTAGAGAAAGAAGAAAAATGAATAATAAATAATAATTATAATATATTGATATTAACAGTATAAAAGAATAGATATTAAGTAATATTAACAGTATTAATATTTACTACTTAAATTAAATCCAAATATTCTTTATAAATAAACCGTAAGTCCCCGGCAACGGCGCCAAAATTTGATCGCTTCAGAGACAAGGGAGATTATTCCTTGTCAGTGATCAAGATTAATAATTTATAAAACCGCGTGACTGATAATCTCAATTCGATTGTGACTAGTGAGCACGGGTGTCGAACCACTGGGAAATGCAGGTTTATACTAAAAGACTTTTTAGAATTAATTCAAGTGGAAAGAATATTGTCAATTAAATTGGTTGGTGGAAAATGCTCCGATTGGGTCGAAGCTAAAACACGGTAATTTTAATAAAGCTAGTTAAAAATGCAATTAAGTTGGTGGAATGAGCGGAACTTGGGTGAGAAGCCCATTGAATATCAATTATACAATTTATGTTTATAAAATCCTCAATATAGTAATTATGTATGGTGGTTCTTCCAACTACAAGAAGGAAGTCCCAAAAAGATTATGAATACAGGACCGGCAGGTTTATCCTGGAAAAGAATGGAATATCTCTATCCATCTTAAATGAGGAATAAAGCATGCTGGTTTGTATTCATACCAATAAAAACCATTGCATAATTATATAATTGCAATCACAGATGTACAATTATATGATATTATATTTGGCGATAGTGTGCGGTAAAACCTTCACAACTATGCAATCACATAATACAAATAGAGGGATGTTTATAAAATAGGATTGTATAACGAATCCAACTTCATCCTCACCCAAGCTGGGAGTATTAGCTACACATCAATGGAGGAGAATATCCTTTATCCATGACAAGCTCTAAGGGTTCACGGGATGGAAAAATAAAATAAAAGCGGTAATTAAATGACTGAAGAAATAAGGAAAATGGCAGAAATAAATAAAGAAAAGTGACTGAAGAAATAAAGAAAATGGCTGAAATAAATAAAGAAAAGTGCTTAAGTAAATAAAGAAAATGACAGAAAAAGTAAAGAACAGTTCTCAAGTGAGAACTGAGCCATGCATAAAAAGGAAAATAACAGAAACGTAAATTACTGAAAGTAAAGACTTAATAGTAAAGAACAATCCTCAAGTGAGAATTGAGCCAGGCATTGAAAGAAAAATTGCAGAATTGGAAATTGCTGAAAACGTAAACTACCAAATAAAATGCGAGAATAAACTGTAACTTGAATTAAAATAGCAGAGTAATGATTCAGAGCAAAAGTCATGAACCCCCTTTAAGTCGTCGTTACACTTCTATTTATAGAAGGAAAAGGAAAAAGACCAAAAGGCCCTCAAAATATCTCAAAATATCTACATTGCCCGCAGCAGCCTCTTGACTATCGATAGCGAAGGTGCGCTATCGATAGAGGCACTATCGATAGCGCATCTTGGCTATCGATAGTCAAGGTCAAACTTTGACTTTTCATGCAGAGACTCATCGTCTGCTCTTTCGTACTTCCCCCGGTTGCTGCAGATCCTTCTGAATGCTCTTTTAATTCGAGATGATCTTCACGGCTTCATCGGTGACGACTTTAATTTATATAATCTGCACAGATTTCTTGAAACAGAGATTTAAACCCAATTGTACAGATATTTATACAAAACGCTATTTATTAAACAATAATATATATAAGAGAACATAGTAATACCATAGTTGAATGGTATGATTGTGGTACAATCACACTCCCCAACTTAGGTTTTGCTAGTCTCTTAGCAAAAAGCTAAACCTTTAAAACTAGAATTTGAAAAGCCACTTTCGCAGGGAAACGCGATTGCATTTAGCGTATGCAACAAGCCTTTTAAACCACTAAGTTACCCTTCGTGGACGAGTGTAGTCTCGTGAGAGTTTGCAGAAATGATACTCACAAACATGAATAAATAAAAGCATTGTTTGAGAAAGAATTTTAACAATATACTATGTACACAGTAGGAGTTTCATCCACAGATATATCGCTATTCATAATTGAACATTTATAATACAAGAAATGCTATCTTTAACAGGAAATTAGCAAGTATTCAATGTGTAGTGAGGATGAACTTTGATAAAATCAAAATACTGTAATAAGAGTACGAGAATTAACCCATAATTAGTTTCAACTTCAAAATCCTCACTGATGGTCACTCGCAAAAGATGTTTACTCTGAAAAGGTTAGTAACCCAGAGTTCCCAAATGGAAATATACAAGTATAAAACTTATACATTAAGCTCTAATTAACGACCAAAGAGAGATGAAATAACAAAGTTATATATGCAGAGATGCAATTCATACATAAATAAAACTTAAATAAACAAGTAATCACAAGAGAATAATGCACAATATTTTTAAAATCAAAAAGGTCTTTATAGGCTTGTAATATTTTTGGTTGTAACAGAAAGAGTTGAAGACTGCAAAATTAGGATGGTTGTAATTTGTTCAGGTCACTACCCTAACCATCCTAAATACCTAAACTAACCCTGACAACAACTTAAAAAGTTTTAACCAAAAAGAAACAAAGAATTTTTCAAAAAGTACAACTGCATCTCTGGGCTAAGTCATCATCACTGATCATCCCCAGGTGGGATGTCGAATCTAGGATCGGGCTGCGGTTCATAGAATAATGCTCGGTCGGCCTCAGAAATCGGCTCGCCGTCCATACGTCGCCACATGACCCTGAGCTGAGCAGAGTGTCTCTCCATCAGAGCAGACTGTCTGACGAGCTGTGTTGTTTGCCTATCAAGCTGAGCTGACTGCCTCTGCTGGATGTGCATCATAGATCTCAGTCCCTCCAAGACCTGATGAAACAAACCCTGGGAGCTGGCAGATGGCATGTCTGGCATAGGAGGAGCAGCTGGAGTCGGAGCTGGAGCTGGTATAGGAGCAGGCTCTGATGGACCGGCGGTCTCAGCACGTGGCCTCTTCGGCCGAGCTGCTATACTCCGAGCTAATGTAGTAGGGGTAATAGGACCCTCGCCCCATCGCAGTGGCTCATCAGAGACAACACCCGCACCCAATGCAAAAGCAGTAATCATCTGGGGGTACGGCATGTTGCTCCGTGGCTGTGTGGCAATAAATGTGCGAATCTCGCTGAAGATCAACGCTGCGATGTCAATGGGGTGGTCGCTCAAGAACTCCAGCAGCAGCCGCACAGACTCCACTGGGATCTGCGAATCAGTGCCTCTCGCTCGTAGGTTGCAGTAGAGCAGCTTGTTCATAGCTGCGTATGATGGATGCATGTTCCCGGTCGTGAAGTACATACCGTCAAATAAGTCCCGGTCCACGCATACCGCATCAGCACACTGACTCTCTGTCAGCTCTAGGTAAGTGCTCTCTGCCTCAGAAGATGATGGACGCTCGCACCCCAGATAGGTAGCGATGTCGTCCGGAGTGAACTGAATCAACTGGCCTCCAACCTTGGCCTGCAGGGTCTGAGTCTGGTCCTCGGCCATGTGTGCCGTCGTATAGAACTGACGTACGACGCTGGCCATATATCCTCCACCCTTCCTCAGCCAGGTGCTGAGGTGTCCGTCCTGTAAGGTCTCTACGAGCAAGCCCTCGTATCTGAAGGCCTTCGGATCCACATATCTCTCGACGTTGAAGTTCCTCGCCGATAGGATCACTGGCCATGGTCTCGCAGCTCGCCGGGTCGGTACTCTCCTCGACCCGGTCTCAGTCTCAGCGTAGCTCTCGAACTCGCGCGGCATGCGCGGCTCACCAGTCTCGCCGATATCCGGCTGCTAAAAAATGTACTCCTCCTCCACGAACTGTGAACCAGACGGAGGAGCACTAACTCGCGGCTGGGCAGACGACTGACCTCTACCAGAAGGTCTCTGAACTGGTGCTGGCTGCCACTCAGACTCAGAACTATCAGAAGAATCTGGCTGCGTGCGCTGGGCCTTGCCCCTACTGGTATCTGCATACCTCCTCGGTCTCGGCTGTGCTGGCTCCTTAAAAGCTACGCCCTTCCTGCCGGTGGTCTTCTGGCGTACCATAGCTCTGTACAATTTTTTTACACACACACGGCAGTAGATAGGACCATAGTCAGCAGTAGAATAATTGCAGAGATACTCGTATAAATATTTTTTTCCAATAATAATAAAACACACAACACAGCCAGTTGTTAACCCATATGATAATTTTTAAATCCCATCTCAAACTTCAGGACTAGCCTATCATCCAGGCTATTTTTAATAACTCCTTTAATCGCATGCACCGATGCATGCATGCCCATGCATGGCCATGCATAGCCTAACGTCCAGGCTTTACCACAACTCTTGCACTGCCTAACATCCAGGCATTATCACAACTCCACAAATTCTCAACCCAATGCAGTAACATACAAAACAAGACTAAGGTATTTACTATATGACAAAATTCTAACCCAAAATAATATTATCAACTATTTCATGCAAGAACCTACGTACACTAAGTCATGCTATGACATATTACACAAAACTAAGCCATTTTAAGAAAAATTCAAGCTTTTAGAATGTGAACGGGTACTCACGAAGTGTGGAAGATGAAAAAGTCGCCGAATAGCCTACTGTCCTCGCCGAAATGCGATGAAAGTGCAAAAATGGTGACCGAATGGAACGCAGCAAATGCAATTTCTGATCGGTCAGAAATGCTCAAAATGGCGCGAGGATCGCTATGGAATCGAGTTTGCGCGAAATGGAGGGCTGGGGTGGTCAGAAACTGAGCTTGAAGGTGGATGGTCACGGTGGCTATGGCGGTTTCAAGAGAAAAGGTGGTGAAAATGTGAAGAGATTCACGCGGGAAAAGAACTTAAAAGTCACAGTAGCGCGATCTCTATCGATAGCGCACTAGGCGCTATCGATAGCCAATATGTTCTGTTCCGCAATGTTTATTTTTTTGAAATTTCAAACCCCTCTATCGATAGCGCTAGTTTGGCTATCGATAGAGAAGTCAAAATTTTGACTTTTTCAAAAATTTGGCTTATTTTGACTAAATTTTCATAATGACTTACTCTTTACACTAACTAAATGTATAAAAGACACCTCGTTACCCATGGCTTGCTAAGTTATCGAAAAAATTGGCAACTTTTCGGCTCAAAATTGGGTACTACGGGGGTCCTAAACTCTAACAAAAATTAACACGGCACAAGACTCGAAGAAAATGGCCTTAAATCATTTTTCAAAAATGTGCACAATATTCTCAACTGATTACGAGGTATTTGCATTCTACATACGCATAAATTAAACATTTATGCATAATATAACAGGAAAGCAATTACCACAGATTGATAGGATGAATATTTGAGTCCCACAAAAGATCGAATGGTTCAAAATTTGCTTTAATTGTCGCAAGTCTCCTTTTTATTCAGGTTTTATCAAATATTCGAATTGCCGAGTATAAAGATTTAAACCAAGTTCGTGCACGTGTAAGATTGAATACAAGCTAATCACAGTAAAGTTACAATTAATGTATCGAAAATAGACAACTAGAATTGATATAAATGAAAGAATAAACTCACATTGTAACACATGTTTATTTATCAAATTCTATACAAATAATCACTATACAAATCAATGGTATAACATGTACACAAGAATGATAAATAATAATAAATTATTATGTATATACAAATTAAATGAACAAATAAATAAATTAATCATAGGTAAGAGAATATACAAATTAAGAGAATATACAAACCCTCCCCAACTAGAAGTAAACATTGTCCTCAATGTTTGACAGAATGTTACGACTAGACATGTGTGTATGAACAAGGGGAATGGGTGGGTGGGACTAAGTTTAACGTCTTTAGCTAGACGTGAAATTCCTCATTAGTCAAACTGGTAGGTTGGGTCTTCCAAACTGACAGACTCAATTACCAAACCATCCCTAATGCCCTCACTATCGGTTATACCCTCGATAAAAGGTTTAAGCCTTTGTCCATTCACAAAGAAGGACAAACCAGTACGAGGATTTTAAATTTCAACAGCACCGTGAGGAGTAACCTTAGTTACCACAATAGGTCCATCCCAGCGAGATCGAAGCTTACCAGGAAATAGCCTTAATTTAGAGTTAAACAGCCACACCTTTTGATTTGGTTCAAAAGATTTCCTATTGATGTGTCTGTCATGAAACTCTTTCATTTTGGCTTTAGCAATTTTGGAATTCTCGTAAGCATCATTCCTAATCTCTTCGAGCTCATTTAACTGAAGCTTGCGGTGAGAACCTGCTTCTTTCATTTCAAAGTTAAATTTCCTAATGGCCCAAAGTGCTTTATGCTCTAACTCGACCGGGAGATGACACGGTTTGCCATAGACTAAACGGTACGGAGACATACCAATAGGGGTTTTAAATGCAGTCCTATAGGCCCACAATGCGTCAGTTAAACGCAATGACCAATCCTTACGATCAGGCCTGACAGTTTTTTCTAGAATATGCTTAATTTCCCTATTTGAAACCTCCACTTGCCCGCTAGTCTGAGGATGATATGGGGTTGCAACCTTGTGAGTAATAGAATATTTAGCTACGAGAGTTGCAAAGGGTCGATTATTAAAATGTGACCCTCCATCACTGATGATGGCCCTTGGAAACCCAAACCTAGAGAAAATGTTCTCTTGAAATAGAACCCATTCTTTGGCAATTTTGGCAGGACTTACAGAAGTCCAATGCATCTTTGAATAGTGTGGGCCAGAAAAACCCACACTGCAAGACTTTAGCGGCAGTCTTTTTCCCGCTAAAGTGTCCTCCACATGCTAGAGTGTGGCAGAACTTCAAAACGTCTTGCATTTCACCCTCTGGAATACACCTACGTATAACCTGGTCAGCACAGTACTTAAACAGGAGAGGATCTTCCCAATAATAAAATTTTATTTGCGAAAAGAACCGATCCTTTTCCTGTTTCGACCAAAAAGATGGTACAAGGCCTGTGGCATGATAATTCACTATATGAACATACCAGGGTAAGGTAGAATGAGTGACGACAAAAAGCTGCTCATCAGGGAAAGAATCCCTAATAGGCGTGGGGTCACTCTCTTCTTCTACTACAATCCTAGAGAGGTGGTCAGCAACGACATTCTCAGACCCTTTCTTATCCCTAATCTCAAAGTCAAATTCTTGTAATAAGAGAATCCACCTAATCAACTTAGGCTTCGTCTCTTTTTTAGAGAGCAGGTACCGCAAGGCGGCATGATCTGAGTACACAATGGTCTTCGATCCCCACAGATAGGATCGGAATTTATCTAACGCAAAAACTACTGCAAGCATTTCTTTCTCAGTCGTAGTGTAATTTAACTGAGCTTCATTCAAAGTTTTGCTTGCGTAGTATATAACATAAGGGGCCTTATCTACCCTTTGACCCAACACTGCCCCCACAGCATAATCGGAGGCATCACACATTAGCTCGAAAGGAAGTGACCAATCAGGAGCTCGCATGATAGGTGCCGAGATCAACATTAAACGCAACTTATTGAAGGACTCTAGACAGGCTTTATCAAAGTTAAACTCTACATCTTTAGCAAGCAGATTACACATTGGTTTTGCTATTTTACTAAAGTCTTTAATGAAACGCCTGTAAAATCCTGCATGTCCAAGGAAGGACCGGATTTGCCTAACAGTAGTAGGAGGAGGTAGTTTTGCAATTAAGTCAACCTTAGCTTTGTCAACCTCTATCCCTCTACTAGATACGATATGCCCAAACACAATGCCCTCACGAACCATGAAATGACTTTTCTCCCAACTAAGAACAAGGTTTGTCTCACAACATCTCTTTAGCACTTTTGAGAGATTAGAGAGGCATTCATCAAAAGAAGGACCGAAAACAGAAAAGTCATCCATAAACACTTCCAAATAGTCTCCTATCATATCAGAAAAGATAGAAGTCATACATCTTTGGAACGTGCTCGGGGCATTGCATAGGCCAAAAGACATACGCCTAAATGCAAATGTCCCGAATGGACAGGTAAATGTTGTTTTCTCCTGATCCTCGGGGTAAACCGCTATTTGGTTATACCCTGAATAGCCATCTAGGAAGCAATAAAAACTCTGCCCGGATAATCTCTCTAGAATTTGGTCAATATAAGGCAGAGGGAAGTGGTCTTTCCTAGTCTTGGAATTTAATTTCCTATAGTCTATACAGACTCTCCAACCAGTGGTAGCTCTTGTAGGGACTAGAATACCCTCTTCGTTTGCTATCACTGTAATTCCAGACTTCTTAGGAACCAATTGAGTAGGGGAAACCCACTCACTATCTGAAATTGGGTAAATGATACCCGCATCCAGTAGTTTCAAAACTTCCTTTTTAACTACTTCTTTCATATTGGGGTTCAACTTACGTTGGGCATCTCTAGAAGGATTCACACCTTCCTCTAGGTGAATACGGTGCTGGCAGATTGACGGGTCTATATCCTTTAAATCAGCGACCGACCATCCTATGGCTACTCTTTGCTCTTTCAAAATAGATAACAACTTACCTTCCTGTTCTAAATTTAATGAAGATGAAATTATAACAGGCAAGGTGTCATTATTACCCAAAAATGCATACTTGAGATTAGCCGGCAGAGGCTTTAACTCAAGTTGCGGCGGAGACTCAAAAGACGTAGGGGAAGGGACACTGGCAATAGACGGAAGTGGCTCAACCCTAGGTCTCCATGGCAATTTTTCTACAGAGGAGGTAGAATCTAAGACAAGATTCACCTCCATGAATGAATGCTCCAGATCATGGTCCTCGAACCCAAAGTAATTAAGACATGTTTCTAACGGGCC
>JAESVK010061925.1:0-26115 GCA_017140935.1 Hamamelis virginiana
CTAATAGGGATGCATGTTTGAGTCTTTTGTGTCAATAGTCATTGTTGAAATGATAGGAGTAGTTTTAAGCATTGTATGTCAAGTTTAGTATTATTCTTGTTTTATTTCAATTAAGTTTACAAAATGGAATGCATTGATGTGATTGATATATGAATTGTGATCGAGGGAGCGAGCAAAGGTAAGTTTCTTCCCTTGTGGTAAATTTGATAGTTTTAAGCATGAATATATACTAGCTATTGATTGTTTTGCATGAGTGTCTTAGTCTATTGTTTTAGTATGCATGTTAGTGCTTTTATTTGGTATTTTTTATGGACTAATAATGATTATAAGGCCATTTAAAGTGAATATTCAAATCTGTCCATATTTGAATGTCCACTTTAATATAACTTAATCATCATTTTTAAGCCATCTTTTACACGTTAGTTTAGTTCATCATGATAGGGTATTTTCCAGGCCATTGTCACAATTTTTATTTGCTATTTTCATGGGTTTTAAATTACTTTTAAAGCCATATTCAAATCTGTCCATGGATTGAAAGTGACTTTAAAGTAAGTTAAAAATCACTTTTTAGGGCCAAATCCAACTTAGAAATATGCCTAGGTTCACATAGTTTGATTAGATTGTATTTAGGGTCATTTTTCATGCATTGATTGCATTGTTTGTTGCATTTTTTACTTATTTTATTTAAATTCCAGCAAGCATGCATTTAGTATTTTAGGTGTTTAGACTAACCTAGGATTAGCTAGAAACCCTAGGATTAGGGGGATCATTTGATCCCACCTAGGATTCTTCTTTGTTGTAAGAATTACACTAGATTTAGGATTCTAATGAATTTAGGATCCTATCTTCGAGAGAATTTTTAAAATTAATGTTTTATCAAAATTAATCTACAATCAATTGAATCCCAATGAAATTGGAATTCTGAGTTTGATTTGGAATGAAATTCTACCCTTTGAAAGGATTTAACTCGGGATAGAATTCCCATTTTGAAAAGAGTTGTGATTGGATAAGAATTGTGTTTTAAAAAGAATTCTAAATTCATTGGGAATTTATTAATTTATGAATTATTTTCTAAAAAGGATTTCAAATTAATAAAAACTCTCGAAGATAGAGTCTTGGATGAGATAGAATGCTAATGATAGTGTAGTTCATTACAATAGGAGAATCCTAAGTAATCGAACTACGTGGACTTTGATCCTTATCAAGTAATTGGTAAGGTACGTAGGCAATCAATAGGGTGCAAGTCCAATCTTAGGATGACTCTAGTCTCCTATGGTCTTTAGGATTTCTTTGATTTCTTTTTTATTTTATTATTATCTATTATCTAGTATTATCTACACTATTTTCAATGGTTGATTAGATAAATAGGATTGATATGATAAGATTTTTATAAAGCTCAATAGTAATTAGGAGACCTTTAATTAGGGCGTGGTGGGTGCCTACAAGGATCTCCTTGGAACCTTCCCACTTCGTAACCTAGCCCCCGAATCCAACTTTGATTCAAAAGACCATGCTTTTCCAAAATATGGGGTCAATGTTTTATTGAAAATAAAACTCTTTTTGTGGTTTCCTTGTTCCCTAAAAATAAGGCGGCGACTCCCAGTTTTTTTTCAAACTCTTATCATTTTTCAAAAACCCAATCTTGAGTGGACAATAGAGAAGGATAAATGTGGATAATAGAGAAGGATAAATTGAGACGGATAAACACCATCCACAATCCACTCAAGAAACCCCAAAGTGAACGAGAGGCCTCCCAATTCAGGTTGGCTGGTTCACAGACTGGCGACTCCGCTGGGGATGTCGAGGGCTAAACTCCAATTAATTATTTTTGGGCTTTTCAATTTCTTAATTTAATAAAATCAACCACTAGCATTTGCATGATTTTTTGACTTTGAATTCTGCATTGTGTGCGCATTGACTCTGCATGTTTAGGACGTTGTATGCTAAAGCCAACGATGAGCCTAGCCCTAGGCTCGGTTTCTTTGACTCTCGGGTTCCATGTATGCGAAAGCCATCATTCTTCTTGCCATATACCCTCGGGTATATTAAATGGACCAATCACGTACTGTTGGACCCACGCGGCATTCCTGATGTCACATGTGGTTAGGTAGACCAAGCGAGTAAGAGACATTCAGCCTACCCTTTGCATTAGTCCATATAGACTGTCTCGTTAGGACACATACCCTACATCACTTTTCACATGCTATTGTAATGTTATGCTACCGGATTGACCCCCGGTTTTGTCCGAGCCTTGATTGTGAAGTGTATAGAACCACTAGGACCTGGGATTGTAGGTTTAGACCTTATGAAATACCCTAAACTCTTAAGGGAAGTGTCTTCAAAGAGTTAAGGCACTTGATGAAGGCTTAATACCATACATCCTTGGATTTAAGCCCGTGGTAGTGTTATGCTGTCCGAATAGTGATGTCCGTTTAGAGGCCTTAAGTGAATTTGAAGTGTGAGCTTTAGGCCCATACTCTTTGGATGGAAGGTATAGGCCTGCAATAAGATTGGGATGTGAGTTTAGGAGTTTTTGATGAAATTCTTGTTGGGCCTTTAGGACCATCTTCATAGGATAGAATATGAGAGTGTTTGAGGTGAGATTGATGTGTGGGCTTTCAGCCAATGCTTTTAGACCGTTTGTCCATTTATGGGCCTTATGGATTGAAAGTGAGATTCACGTGGGCTTTAGGTCCATGGTCTAGAGTAGGATTCTTAGGTCTACACCTTCGATGAATCTCTTAACCCATAAGGAAAGTGTCCTAAAGGTTGGGGTAGTTGCCAAAGGTATAGTCCTTATCCCTTCTTTGTTCCTGGGCCCGGGCCCATAATAGTGTTTTGTTACCGAGTTGTTATGCCCATTTATGGGCCTTGTGGTTAAGAAGTGATCTTTGTGTGGGCCTTAGGCCCATGATCTCAAAAGTTTAGTGGTCCTTGACCATCATTCATCTTTGTTTGGGGTACCTATCAGAAGTATAGTCCTTATACCCATCAGCTCTCTACTTACCCCGATGGTAGGGTTATGCCGCCGAATTTTCCTCAATTGCCTTACATGTTTGAGCAAGATAAGTGTAGAACCCATAGATTGTAGGGCAATTAGGTCTATTCCTCTTTTACCTTAGGGAAAGTCTTATACGATATTAAAGTGCCAATCAGGGGCTTGTCCCATAGCTTGTGGGCCTTGGCCCATTGTAGCGTTATGCTACCAAATGATCCCCATATGCCTTTGGGCCTTAGAGGTAGAAAGTGAGAATTGTGTAGGCTTTAATCCCAGGTTTTATAGGTCTGTTCATTCTAAGTGTCTTTACTAGAGGTTTCTTTCCCTAAGATTCCCTAGCCTACCTCATGTGCTTTTGGTGTGAACCTTCATCATTTTTCAAAGGAATATCCTAGAAAGTAGGGGCTTTGTGAGTTTTTTTTTAAAATATCACTCTTTTTCAAAAAGCAATCATGGGGCTTCAAATTGATTTCAAAATTTCATTTTTTTTGTTATAAAGCATTTTGGATTGGACCCTGGATTTTACTGGACGTCTAGTTGGCATTGATTCATCGTTTGACATGGCTAATAAAAAATCGTATGCTTTACCCACTAGAACCAAGACCTTTACCTAACCCTCTCCCGAAGAGCTTCAATGAGAATGAGTATTGCAAGCTTCATCAGATCAAAGGCCACACGACCAACCGCTGCATACGCCTTCGCCATAAAATCCAAGACCTTATTGAGTGAGGGCTATGGCAAGTTCCGGAATCACCAAAACCTCAAAAGACTGTTCCTTCTCTTCCAAGATATGCCGAAGAAGATCCATACCAACAAGAATTGAAAGAAAGATTTGAAGCCGATGATCCCTCAAGAGTAGCCAACCTCCCATATTCTTTTGAAGAATCAAGCCCACCACCGCGCCCCTTTCCAATGAATCCTTTGACGGAGAACCTTAGTGAAAGCCCATGAAATATGAAGAGCTGTTTCTGCCGAGTAGTAGCTTATAAGATTTTGTTTGTGCTTTCTTTGAGTAGTGTAGGATTTCAGTTTGCATTTTCAATAATAAGTGTTTCCCTAGCCCGCTTATGGGACTAGGATGATCCGTTGTTTAGGATTTCTTTGTTTTGTCATTTCCCATCGAGTTCAAAAAAAAAAAAAAAAAAGATTATCTTCTGCATCTTCTTTGCATTGTCTTCCTCTGTGGATATTTATGGCATGGATATAAATCTTAAGAAAAATGTCTCTCTGGAGCTCGTTGAGCAAAGGAATATGAGACAATCAACCTACATGAATTAATTGGAATCAATTGATTTAGGGACAAATGACTTGTCTAAGATAATTAAGATTGAGCCAATAATTTTCTCACAAGAAAAAAAGAAATCAATAGGGCATCATGCTTAAAGCAAACTTGTGAAACTTTTAAGTTTAGAGACAATATGCCCTATGATGGCATCGATATGGTGTAACCTCACCCTTATTAGTTCTGAAGATAGATCAAGAAAAAGTCAAGAAAGATGAAGCTGAAGAGATGAAATAGGATAGATTAGTAACTAGGGGCTGATTCTTCCCAAATTGAATCAATCCATAGTATACTCATACTCGGGAAAGATCACGAGGATTTGGAAGAGGTTTTAATAGAAAAGATTAGATCATGCGATGAAGATTCAATGGTGGGGCTCCTCCCAAAGAATGGGGCTTCCAAAAAAAAAAAACAAAAACAAAAACAAAAATTGAAAAAAAAAAGTAGAAATAATTCGCATTCGAAGCCACTCAAGAAAAAAAATATGGTACACCGAGGCTTAGAAAAAGAAGAGGAGTTAGTACCAAGAAGAGAATTCGAACCAAGATGTGAAGTCTGTACAGCATTAATCGAGCACTATCAAGCGGGGCTATTTGTCTTTAAATTTAAAAGATGATTAAGTTTGCTCATCTCATCCATTTAAAAAAAAAAATGAAAAGCCCGCAAAGTAGAAAACCTGAAAGGGCTACCTAGGCAAAAATTAGGGCATTAAAAAAAAATCAAACCCGCAAGGTAGAAAACCCGAAAGGGCTGCCTAGGCAAAAGTTAGGGGATTCAAAAAAAAAATCAAGCTCGCTAAGTAGAAAACCTGAAAGGGCTGCTTAGGCAAAAGTTAGAGCAAGTAGAGAAAGGAAAGTGTCATGAACTTCGAGGACCTGATTCTCCACAAACATCAAACAACTTGTCACAGTTTCTTCGAAATAGACATCAAAAGTGGAGATACGTAGGTAGCCCATAAAGTTACATTGGGTGCGGTCCAATTCTTGTGAAAACATTAAGTGTTGGGTTCAAAATTAATTTATCATAGGCAATTACTTTGAAACTAAATAAATTGAAGACATTTAATTCATAAGGGTAAATAATATCTTAAAATTTATGGACATGCCATTAACATCCTGCTGCTTCGTTGTTTCTTATCATTTTGGGAGGTTTGTCATTTCCTAAAACTTCTGGTGTAGCTTTCTTTTTGGTATCACTTATTTGAAAAGTTTTACCTTCGTGAGGATTTTTATGTCCCTAATGTTTTGTTCTTTATTTCAATCCCGAAATCTAGTGATATTTGGTGGAATTGGTGAAATCATTTGACATGAGCTTAGCTAAGAATCTCTAACAAGGCCCATTGCCAGAGCCTTCATTGACCCCCCTTTGAACCCTCTAACCATGTGGTTGAACCCATTTGGAATACCCCTTACCCATTGTTGAATATTCATTGGTTTTGACAATCCCATCCTTTTGATCGAAGATACTTAAGCCAGCCTAGTTGACCATCCAGAATGAAAGTCTTCAAGAAGAGATTTGGTGAACCATAAAAATTCTTGAGAAGACGTGCAGGGTGTATTTCGGGTAGATCTTGAAATGAAAGTGCGAACGATATTGGAGGAAGGGATGCACATCATTACGTTTGAAGAAGATGCATGAGGTTATGAACCCCAAAGGATGTAGCCATCAGAATCAGAGTTGATATTGACTTTACGTCCCACTTTGCGATCAAAGGATTCAAGCCGAAGTGCTTAAACATAATCTTAATACTTTAGTTTTTATAAACTTTTCTCAAAAAATGCTTTTGAAAGCCCTCTTGGTTGTTTTTGAAAATGAGTGATATATGTGAACTACTTGTGTCGGTCCCCCTCTCTTCAAAGGCACTTTTACAGTATCTGCATTTGAAAGTTCTTGAGTTGGGCTTCCTTGCCATAGGTACCCTAGTGTCAAGGTTAGGCTTCTCTGTCATAGGCATCCTTGTGTTGAAATAAGGCTACAATATAAGATTTGGTTGATTAGAAAAAGAATTGATATTGATAATGTGATAACCCAAAAATTTTATAAGTTTATTTTTGTAATAATCTATAAACTTTGGGGTACTTTTGTAAAGTTAGAGGTTTTATATTTTGAAGTTTTATAAAAATTGGGGGCGATTTTGAAGTTTTGCATGAACTTAAGGGCACCTTGTAAATTTAATAAATTTAATTTTTTTATAATTGCAAATAAGTCACCCCACCTTCTTTAAACAAACCCGTCTGTAGCACCCCCTATATGTGAGACCCTTTCACTTTAATTGAGTTAATTTAATTTAGATTGGCAATTTAATTAATTTAAATTATGTTAGCCTAGCATGAATTTAATTAAATTAATTTATGTTAGCCTAGCATGAATTTAATTAATTTTATGTGTGCCTATTAATTTTGTACTAGTCTATTTTTGTGTAATGTTTAATTTGTATTCCTAATTATTTTGTGTTCCAAATTATTATGTCTCCAATTTAATAAATTTGGGTACATTAAAATGCATAGGGACATAAATAATAAATGCCAAGTGGTATTTTATAAGTGGTTTTGAGTGTAGGATGTAGGGCATTAGCATGGACCCATGTGACATGGGATAAATTATTGTGCAAAAGTGCCAAGTGGCATCTTAGTGGGCTGCCACATGGCAGCCATGCAGTGAGCCACCTCATTTGAGGTGCTAAGTGGCACCATGAGACTTTGCCAAGCCTTAGCAAGGTGTCACCTTGCATGGCTCACCAATTTCCACTCAATTCTCATGAGTTGTAATACTTAATTGAAGTTATAAATTGAAGAAGAGATTAACAATTGAGGGACTGCTGGTCCACCGAATTAGGAAGAGGAGAAAGAAGGCTATTCGGCCAAGAGAAAAAAATAGAGGAGAGAGAGAGTGTACGGCCAAGGGAGAGAAAGTGAAAGTCTAAGCAAAATTTTTGGGAAATTTCTCCAAATTCTTCTCAAATTCAAGTCAAGAGACTTATCAATTTTAATTTGGGGTGAAGTTCCTACTCTTTTATGCTTTATTTTTACCTTAATTGATGAATTGATTTGGGTTAATTGCATGAATTTTTAGTGGGTATATTGCTTGTGTATCTAAGATTTAGTTACACTAGATAATTTTGCATGGTCTCTTAATTTTACGCATGGCTATGTAAAAATACATGTTTTAGTTCAAATTGGACTAATAATGATGTTGGGATAAAGTTTAGTATATTTGGACCGGAATTGGTGTGACAATTTTGTGAGAATAAATTCCTGAAAAGTCCGAATTTTATCAGAAAAATATGAAAATTTGTAATTTGGTAGAAATTGATACAATTGAATTCTTATTATTATTTTCAAAGAAATTTTGATATTCTTGGTGAGGAAAATCTAAGTTTGAACATGCCCCTATAATTTTTATTTCAAATTTTTAGTGAGATTAATGTACTAAATTTTATTAAAAGTCCGCATATGTGCTTGATTGGCCTAAAAATGTAATAGAATTTTATGGGTTTCACAAAATATATTTTATGACTTTTAAAACTAAAATTTTAACGAAGCTACATAAATTTTAATTGAAATTTTAGGCCCCTGATAATACTTAAAATTGCTCGATTTGATTTCGGTGGAAAAATTGGATACTGTGAGACTTGTGAATGTGTTTGATGATAAATAGGGGTTAAGTGGATCTCAATTGTGTGAGAGCACAGTATTATTATTAGTCCAGGATTAATATTCCCTTACCCTATGAATTGTGAAATAATTATTTTAATTATTTTTAGAGTTGAGCATGTGATTACTGTAAATTAAGAGATATGTTGTTGTCATTTTAAGTGGTTAAATTGTTATGCATAAAAATATATGCACGTGATGAATTATTATGCATAAAAATATATGCATATGGGAGAATTGTTATGCATTAAATGAAAGGTTCTGTGAAGAAAAACCATGGATTCGCAGCGGAAGAGGAAAAACAAAAATTTTTCTTTTATAAAATCAATCCATGTTCACAAACCTTCAAGAATCGATTCAAGCATGGGGGTCATGTATATTAAAACATATATAATCAAGAATGAATATTTAAACAACATAAATAACCTTACTTGATTGTGTTTTCGATGTAGCTTTCCTTCGAGTTTCAAACAGATGAAACCTCCAAAGTGTATCCACACGAGAGTAAAATTCCCTGAACTTTCTAGTCTTCCACAACACTTTGTGAGCAAGCTAGCATAGAGAGGGAGAGGAGAGAGAGAATTCGGCCAAGGGGTTTCACTTCACCCTAGAATGTGAAGACACTCATATTAATAGACTTTCTCCTCTTTAAGGGGTGTTTGGTTACTAGTGCTAGCATGACCAAACATCCTTGAATAGAGTAATCCTATTCTTGGTTAATTTTGACTTTTAATTAATTAACCTTTAATAATTAAAATCAAACATAACTCAAAGACAGGATTCCCCTCCCACAAGTTTAAGAAACTCACTTACTCTCTATTGTGTGTGACCCTTTGGGTTCACCCTAACCTAGCAGTGGACAGGGACATCTCTATGTCTCCTAAAATAGAAACTTTCTATTTTAAGGTTCAATTGGAACGATTCCATTTTTGCTCTCATTGATAACACTTTATCAATAGGCTTTCACTGGTCATGAGTGACATCTAGCAACATATCATGAAGTACCCTAAGTTTAGGTGAATAGCAGAACTATGTGAACGCTTCATGTTATTTAATCCTTCATCCCCTAATGTCACAGTTAAGATAATAGGTATGGTTTTAGTCAAACCCTATCTTAACAACTTGATATCTGTCCCACAAAATATAATCTCAATAAGGCAATCGCAGTGAAACTCTTTTCACTGTTTACCTATCACTCTGGCCAGAGGTTCCCTTTGAGAATTATCTTTGTGAACTTATCCTGACATTCTCTCTCATATAACTGAGAGTGATGATCCCTTATTGCACACTCATCCATCTTCATGCATAACTCATTAGAGCTAATAAGCACCGATTACAACCTTATGGATAAGGCTGTACAAGATACTATCCAACTCTAGTAACCTATGCATAAGACAACTATGGTGTCACAGGTCTAAGGACTGCCAAATAAATGGACATAACACTAGAATATTCTTTTGACAGAACTACCACAGGAGTATTCTTTGTATATCATGTTCAGTGTACATATTCTCTAATATGCACCCACAGATTAACCTAAGTGTCACTACACTGATAGGAAAGACTACCTATCCTCCATATGAGTTGGTTTAAATCTGTGCTACTCTTCATACGGTTAATTAAATATCCACTTTAATAAACTTTTGAGTAGGAACTCTTTTAGAATAGATGTATATGAGAAATATCAGTCTCTCTAGCTCAACACCTTGAGATGCATATCTCTCTTATCATTTATTCATGGACCTTATCATATATGTTAGAACATATTAGATAAGTTATACCTTCCTTATATTAAGATATAATATGAAATTAATATACCCTTTAGGATTGGTTTTAGGGCATACTTCTAACATTAAAATATGCATGTGATAAATTGTTGTGCATAAAATATATGCATGAGATATATGTCATGCTTGTAAAACAATACATTAGTATATGACATGTGGTTGTGATGTTTTGTGAAAGTGACTGGGCTTATAAGTACACATCATATATCTCCTAATAACAAACATGGATTTTTTTAGGGATACGTAACCCCGTGAAAAATTAAACTGTCGCTTGTCATGTGGACATTTGTGTATGGGCGCATATGTTTCGCTTACAAGTAAAGGGAACGTTGTTATTTAGAGAAATACAAAGTGTTACTGTAGCACAGTTACAAATGATGACATATGTATAGCATTGATATAATTGGCATGCATATTATGAACTGTGGAATCGAGGAATTGGAATACGACCAATGGACTATAGATCCTAGAAACAGTTAGTGCACTAATATATCACCCTTGCTAAATTGAGCATTTGTAATCCTAGTGATGGGATTGGCCCAGTGAGGGGCAGGGCCCAGTGAGGGGCGGCCGTTTAGCAAGAACAATCCTGGTGAGGCCACACCAGTATTGGCCCGGTGTGGGGTTGGCTCGGTGAGGAGTCAGGTGATATACATACAGTGAGGTATGCTGTTGTCATTGATGGCGAGTCCTAAAATGAGATAGCCATCAGTGAAGTTTTGTTTTGCAGGTAAGAAGCAAAATAGAGCCTCATAGGTATGATTGCATAAGAGTATTGCATAATATACCTGCCATATTCATTAAGCATGTTGAATTGTTATGAGAATGACTCGATTGGGGATTAAGCAATGATTTGATCAATATAAATTTGCTTAATGATGATGCTTACTCATTCTGAAATTGTGATATGGAATGTTTTACATCCTTTAAGGTGATTATGCAGCATAAAATATTAGGAAACTTCACTGAGCATAGTGGTTTTGCTCACCCCTTATATTCCCCCCCCACAGGGCCACCAAACGAGTAAAGAATTGGAGATAATGATGGGCTCAAGTCTACCTGTTTGGGCTCTTATAATAGCAGCTGTCAGTCTGATAGTGGGCTTTGTTATTCCTATTTTGGTGTGTAATATTATGTAAAAGAATCTGTGGACTCTATATGTACTTAAGTTTTATGTAATAGTAAGTTTTATTGGAAGTACTTTACGGGACGGTACTTTGACCCCAGATAGTACTTTGTGCTTATCAAAATGTTTTTATAAATACTCTGGTTTTCTAAGACTTCCGCGCTTTTAAAATCTTATTAAAATATTAACCAGAGATTTTTGAAGAGATAAGCACTAGGTGTCTGCATGCGTAACACCCCGAAATTGGGTATGGTTATGGAGGGGTGTTACACTATATTCGATTATGTTTAATTTAGCTAGAATATTAGAGAGCAGCCAAGATAGAGAGGATTGAGGGCCGAGAAGGAGAGAGAGAGAGAGTCGCTGTGGAAGAGGTGCAGCTGCCGGGGTCCTCACCGGATTTCTCACCATTGTTCTCGTCGGATTTCCCCCATTCTTGCCGATCAAGAGGTAAGCTTGTGTAACGTGATTTCCTTCATTCTCCTAATAATTCTCGGATTTGAAGAGGTGTGGGCTTATACCTACATGCATATCTATTTCTTCCCCTTTCTCTTTACATTTTGAATTTGTAGAGTCTCGGGAATGAATCAGAATTTCTAACTAGTAATTTTAGTTAGATTTTGGGGCTTGGATCCCGATCCAAGACTGTGGGTATGAGAGTAGCTTGGAGATGGGTGCGTGGTGTTTTCTTGGGGTTTTGAAGAAATGTTTTAAACTGATTTTTTTAGCATGCATACATGTTCGATTCCCTCTTGCTCTTACTGCATGTTCAGTTTTGAAATGATCTAATGATAATTTTTGGGTTTTCGGATATGGATTAGAGTTGGGTGATGATTCTAGAAATGGATCCAAGGCTGAGTAAGCTTGCATGTGGATTTTGAATGGGTTTATTCATGGTTTGGAAATGGGTGTTGAAGAACCCAAACTTTGTTTACTCTGTTTTAAGCTCGGACTGATAAGGTTGGGATTTTCATGAGATTTATGGGTTGTGTTCTGTATTTTGAAAAAAAGATTCGAAAAGAATTTAGATATGCTTGGGGTTTCGGGATGTGTGTGGGTTTTAAGATTTGATCATGCTAAAACTTGATGGGTTTTCCTCTAAACTGGTTCTAATCGATGGATTTTTGTTCATAAACCTGCTGTGAGCATATCATTAAATGTATTGAGGTTTGAAATCAAACTTTTGAGTTTTTGAAAAAAAACTGATTTTGGGATTTCTGAAGATTAAAACCCTTGCATATAAAGCCCCTGTTTTGAGCTTGCATTTCGGAGTAGTGCGTGTCATAAATAAATGAGTTTTTATGTTCATTTTGAAGTGTGACAACTAGTCAAATTTATTTGAGTCTGCATGTAGTGATTCAACCATGGAGATAATTTATTTTTGAGTTTATAGGGGCTGTATTGAAGGAGCAGTGAGCAGCAGCCATGGCTGCTCTACTGTGAGCTTTGAAATTTGAGTTTTAAATGGTATTTCAAAGTTGGTCTGTCTTTGCATGTGATTAGAATCAAACGTAAAGTAAGTATGTTGGTAAACTAGTGAAGTAAAGGGGGGGCTGGAAAATGAGTTTTGGATTTGTTATAAATTTGTATTTTGGTTTTAGAATCCTGTATTTCGTATGTATGCATTTGAAGTTAAGATTTTGAGTTTTAAGTGACATATTATATGATTTCGAACATGTTTGTAAGTTGGGTCAAGGTATTGGGTTGCTAATTTGAAGTTTAGAGAAGCTTTGAAGTGTAAAAATGGCGGAATTGTGTTGTTGCAAATCGGTTCAGTGCAACAGGGAAGCACATTACCGATAATTGCCAAGGGCATTATCGGTAATGGTGGTCCTAAATGTCTTATTTCCTTCATTTTCTCTCCAATCTTGTTTTCTTCATAACTTTTGCATTTGAACTCCGATTTTCGCGTACTTTATATGCACGAAAAGCTCTCGAGTTGTACCTTCTAAATTTTGAGGTTTTAAGGTCAAATTATTTTTGGAGAGAGATATTTTAGAAATACCAGATTTGCCCCTCGTGTGTGTACTATGTTTTCTTTGGCCTATATCTCCTATTCCGCTTTGTTTTTGGCCATGGAATTTAACATGTGGCATCTTGACACAACTGGGGATATGTTTCAGAAGTTTTAAAGTCTTGGGTTTGGCGTTTTGAGGTTTTTAATCCTTAAGGTCGCGAGTGAGCAGTTTGAGAGTCGTTTTGCTTTACTTTTGCACTGTGGATGCTTGTACTTTCTTTTGATCCTTCTTGTTTGCATTATTGTTTGTTTATCAGTGTTGGTTGGGTCCTTAGGAGGACCACTTGCATTGGGTGCATCAAGCATTGCATTGGGAGGCTCGTGGAGCCACAAGGGTTGGAAAACACAACTGCATTGAGGTAGGGATAAGTAACCTTTTACTTCTAATGATGATATGATTGTTTTATATCTGTTTTGAGAACTTCATGAATATTAAACACATATGAACATTATGATTTATGAATGTTTGAGAAACCCCCCTGTTTATCAAATTGATAAATAGATACATGGAATATACTGGTTTAAGAACTATCGAATTGTGTGGCATGTTTATGAAATGAGAACTAAGGCACATAAATGAAACGTTTTGAGAACTTGTCTATATTTTCTGGAAAACTACTTAGAACTGGGTATTATGTGTATGTGTATAAAACTAGGGAACAGACTTTCATAATACATGACTTATGGAAAGACTTGACAAGGGCATATGATGAAAATTGTTTATATCTACACCACTGAAAATTCTTGGTCTAAAGTTCATATGCCCGATTTCTAAAATATATATATATAAAATAAGGATGTTGAGATATTTCTACCACTGTTCCCTTGATTTTTGGGTTGGATTGAATATTTTGAAATGAGAATATTATACATCAGCCAGGGTACAAAAGTGAATATATATATATATATATATATATATATATATATATATATATATATATATATATGTATGTATTTGAATATGACGTGCCTTGGGGACTATTTTGTATATAATATGATGGCATATGGTTTGTCTATTTCACTCCTGTTTTTGGATAATGGTTATGATTGTTTTGAAATAATACTCGATACTTTTATATATGCCACGTATTGTAACTTTACCTGCTCGCTTTGGAAATTGGTTTAAAAAAAGTACATTCTTATTGCTTCTCATGCCCATTTGAAAATGATTTATATTTTCGTGCTGTTATGCATGGTTTAGGCTCGGTTAGTATACAGGGGCATTATATATATATTCTTATTCGACAGTTGGCTATATATTGTTAAGCAACTGATCGGTTTCTCTCGAGAGGTTTTGGCTGTCGTTGTGCCGGGGGTCTAAGAACAACGAAGTATTGGCTACCGTTGTGCCGGAGACCTGAGAACAACATGGTTTTGGCTATCGTTGTGCCGGAGGCTCATTAGCCTGAGAACAACGTCCTGTTATACATTCTATGAGCCTAGTCTTCAAAATTATGGGCGTTATACAGTGTTTATAATTGAGTTAAACCCACACTAATTTCTTATGTTGATTTATGAACTGAATATGGAATTACTTATGTTTTTCACTGAAAGACCACACACGTTTAAAACTTTGATAGCTATTGTTTCGTAAATATTTTAGAAATTCTGTATATATAAAATATTCCATGTATCACTATGTGGACACCCCATTTTTACCAATTATTTCTACCATATGTCCATGCAAATGATCAATTAGAACAGCTGATCATTGGGTGAGGAATTGGCCTTGTAAAGACCAAATTGACCAAATTGCCCTTTGCTGAGGAAAAGGACAATTCATTATTTCATGTGTACATTTGGATTGGAATCAACCCATTTGTATTGCATTTGACTTTTGAGGTGTTTTATAACATCCCTGTAAATTTTCATGGCATTCTGATGAGAGCTCGATAGGTAATTAGGGTTTTTGCGACTTGAAGGGCATTTTCGTCCTTTTTTTCGTATAATTTCCGAATGACCTCCGAATTCGAAACGGATTGTTTCATGAGGTTTATATGGATGTGGGGAGTGTATTTGGAGTGCCAATTGAACCTTTGAATGGTTGGGATAGATCCTCCCAAAATCGATCACACGGGTAAGAATGAGCTGAATTAGGGTTTCGATCAAATCGACCGTGAATTGGTCATTTTCACTAAAATGAAAGATTTTCAAAACGTGTTTTCAAGTACCAATTTCATATTAAAACCATATTTTTAGAAGTGGTGCAAGCCTAATTGGTCAATTTTACAAAACAAATAATGGTCATATGACCAATTTTGGCACAACCGGGTCAATTGGCTAGCTTTTTGCTAAAACCCTTGACCATGGTCAATTGATTTTAACCCAAAAACATTCTAAAAATGTGGAGGATCAAAACACGGTCGTTTTGAGCCCTGAACCATCGGATTTGGATCAAATTTAACCAAAAATTGGCCAAAATTCGAAAACCCTAAAATTTGGGAACAAATTTGGGAAAGTCAGCATGGTGACCGTCCTAGCTAGGACGGCCAACCGTCCAGCTAGGACGGCCAACCGTCCATGCCTAGGACGGCCATCAGCTTGCTCGAGCCAATTTTGCCATTTTTGAGAATTTGACTTATTTTGGCCGATTTGATTTGATTTTTTTGGCATAAATTCGAAGGGTTTCAGCTTTCAAACCCTAGAGAGATTCATTCTAAGCCCTAGGATCGTTTTTTAGAGGGATTGATCCTAGCCATTCAAGGTTTTAAACCCTAACCCTATATATGTTGCATTATGAGGAGGTTCAAAGGAGGGAGAGCATTCTAGGGTTTAGAAAGGAGGCTACAGATCTGGTTTTACACCATTGGGGGAGAGAACAAAGGTGAGGAAGAAGGAGAAGAAGAGCCATAAGCTTGGAGCTTAAAGGAGATCAATCAAGGAGAAAAGAGAGAGGTAATGGCTTTATCATTGAACAATATGTTCTCATTTGTTCATGAATGATACTATGATTATTTTGAGTTTGATTGTTTTGTATTTGATTTAATATATATGCATGATTAGAATAGGATGTAGTTTTAATATAGGATAATAGTATGTTCATCATGAATAAGGTTGGTTTTATTTTGATTATGTGTTAGTATGCATGTTAGGGTTAACTTAGTTATGATTTTATGTGAGTTGATGTGTCTAGGTTATTTATTTATTATGAGCATGTATGTTTAGAATAGTTATTTGTATGATGTTATATGAGTAATCATAGTTAGGGTATTTTTTATGTTGATTTTATGTTATTTTATGTGATTAGGGTTAATGTGTATGATTAGTGTAGTTTAGTTATGTATTTTATGTGAGTATGCATGTTAGGGTTAGTTTCTCATTATTCTATGTGAGTATGCATGTTAGGGTTAGCTTTCTTGTTATTTTATGTACGTATGCATGATTAGAAGTAGTTTTATTATTATTTTATGTGAGTATGCATGTTAGGGTTAGTTTCTTGTGGTTTTATGTGTGTAAGCATGCTAGGGTTATTTTTTGTTACGATTTTATGTTTAGGATGAGTCCATTGATATTATTTCATGTATGTGAGCATGCCTAGGATAAGTATTGATATATTCATATTGTTATTTGAATCTCTAAATGTTTGATTGATGGTATTAATGGTGATATGAATGTGTTAATATGTATTCTTGACATGTGATGAGTTGTGAGTCATTTTCTATGCTTTTTCATGATTATTTGAACACTTGATATTGATTTGATTGTTTGAACATAAAAATTGTGTACGAGGGAGCGTGCAAAGGTAAGATTCTCCCCTTGTGTTTAAACTAATTATTTAAGCATATTTTTGTGTAGTTTTTGATATGTTTTGCATGGTAAATTAGTCAAGCATATTAGATTGTATGCTAGGGTGTTTATTTGATGTTTTTATGGATTAAAAATGGTTTTTTAAGTTACTTTAATTATGTATTCAAATCTGTCCAGATTTGAATACATGGTTTAAAGTGGTTTAATTAACATTTTTAAGCCATATTTTGCATGATTTTATTAGTAGTTTCATAGTATATTCATGTAGAAAGCATGCTAGGACATTTTCACATTTTTATTATTTGTTTTCATGATTTTTAGAATGGTTTAAAGTTCGTATTCAAATCTGTCCGGGTTTGTTTATGCCTTTAAATTATTCTAAAAATTATTTTAGGGCCAAATCCAACTTAGGAATATGCTTAGGATCACATAGTTTGATTAGTATGCATTTAGGAACATTTTCATGCATGATTGGAATTGATTTTGTGAATGTTTGATTAATTTAGTTAAATTACAGCATGCATTTGCATTAGTATGTTAGGGTTTTTAGAAATACTTTAGGGTTAGTTAGAAACCCTAGGCTAGGAAGGTCACTTGACCTTCCCAAGGAATTTCCTTTGTTGTAAAAGTCATACTCAGATTTGAGTATTTTAATCGATTTGATTGTCTATCTTCGAGAGATTTCCTAAAAGATTTTTGATGCAATATTTATGAAATAAATATGATTTTATGAGATATTTGATTATTAATTGATTTTCAAAAGATTTGAAATATTTTAAAGATTTTCTTACCTTGGAATGAAATTCCTCCCATATGATTTGTTTTCTTGAAAATCTTTGAAAAAGATTTTTAACTGGAATTGGATTCTAAAGATAAGAATTGTTTTGGAATATTTGGATTTTATGAATATCTTTTAATTTGAAATGATTTCAAATAAATGATTTTGAAAGAATAAAAACTCTCGAAGTTAGAGTCTTGAATTAGGTTGAAATACCTTTGATAATGTGATCGATTACAATAGGAGAGTCCTAGGGTAGTCGAACTACGTGGACTTTGATACTTGCTAGGTAATACTAGTAAGTTACGTAGGCGCTAATAGGGCTCAAGTCCGCCCTAGGATGCCCGTAGGGTGTCCTAGGTTCTTAGGGTTTGTTTGTATATATTTTTTTTTTATTATTTATTAATATAACTAATATAGATAATGCATTTATATCACTACTTTATTGGTTGATTTAGATTATTTAGGATTGTTTGTAATAAGAAATTTAAATAGCCCAAATAAATTAGAAGTCCTTTAATTAGGGCGAGGTGGGTGCCTACAAGCGAAAGCTTGGAACCTTCCCACGTCGTAACCTAGCCCCCGGATCTAACTCTGGTTTGTAGACTGTCTTTTCATTGAAAATGGAGTTTGTTTTGTTTTAAAATAAAAACATTTTTATGGTTTCCTTATTCCTTAAAAATAAGGTGGCGACTCCTTTGTTTTGATTTCTAAACCCCCCTAATCACATCGCCCGGTGATGATGTGGACTCACACCATCAAAGCCCCCTGCCACGAGGCTGGTCCACACACTATATTATTATTATTGGTAGAGGTTATCTTATTCCTACCGAGCAAGTGGAAGCTCACCCCTGCTTTTATGCAGCAGATTACAGGTTGGCTTGAGGGTTGCATCATTGACTTGAGACAAGCCTCTGTTCGAGGGTTGTTAGATGGCTATATCGTAGACTCTGCATTTGGATTTGCATAATGATGATATTTGTAATATTTATATTTTCTTAATATTGGGATTTTGTCACTGTTTGTGGCATAGCCTACTTGCCAGGGATGTTGGCATTATTATAATTTGATTTATTATCATTGTATAAGACGTTTGAGACATTTGTATGAGCATAACATTTCATATTGTTAATTATGTCTATATTTCTTGTCTCCCGTAAGGATATATGAATGAGCAGGTTAGGTTGCCTCTATCTTGACACGTGTTGACCTATCCGGAAGGGTCGGTACTATTGTTAGGTTGGGGCGTTACAGATAAGTTAGAATAACTTTTATGGATGGAATTGTTGGCATGAGAAATTAGTGCATAAAATGATGGGTTTGAAACCTATACTAAGTGTGACACTTGTGTTGAAAAATGAAAGTGTAGCATAGAGTGATGTTGAAAACTATCATTATATGTATTAGTTTATGTGTCATATAATTTAATGCCTTAAGAGTTTATAATAACTTAACATTATTAATGATTTTGAATCCCTTTGTCATAAGGAACGTAGCTGGAAAGAAAATCCCAAGGAAATGAGTTTTAAAAATGCTTTATCAAAAACCTTGAAGGTATGCTTAGTTGAAATTGATTTTTGGAATAAAACTTTCTTAGTAGCATGTAAATGTCACTAGAAAGAATAAGTGTTTTTTGAAAAAAAATACTAAGTGTTACTTTTTTGAGATTTTTATCAAACATGTAATATGCACACATTTAAAATAAGCTTTGAAAACTTTTCGTGATATGATGAAATCATTTTAGAAAATTATCAAATTCAATGGAATCATGACATGGAAATTTGCTTTTGAAAAGTGGAATTTTTCCTTTCATAGAATTTGATCGAATACTTGGTGTGCATACATTTGAAATGTGTTTTGAAAACTTGTCGTGACATGTGAAACATATTTGAATCATGACATAAGAAATTGGATTTGAAAAATCAAAATTTTGTTTTCTTGAGAAATTTTTACTTGATGGGTATCATTTTAAGCTTGTAAAGCAAGAGAATAGAGCACCCAAGTTCTTCCAAATACATTCCTCATGAAGAGAAATGATCAACCAAAACTCATAGAGTAGATTTTGAGCCGAAAATACCATAGAATTTGGGGATAGAAGATAGGAGTAAGAGTTTACCTCTTGTCATGAATGGGAAGATAGAAAAGATGAGCTTGAAGCTCCAACAATACTCTTGAGTCAGTTTCGTCATCTAGAAAACCTTGTATTGGTTAGGTGTTTAGAGAGTGCATACCTCTTGTTAGACAAGAATTTGAAGATGTGATGTGAAAAATGGGTGAATCCCAAATGCAAAGATCAAGAGATGAATCATAGTTTTGATCTAAGGATTGATGTGTAGAATATATTAGAGAGTAATTGGAAATAGTCTGAATAGATGAAAGCCAATCTGAATTGATGAGGAAAAGTGAATGAAATTCACATGGTTGATATTGATGATAGTTTGCAAGAGAATGATGTGAGATAATGATTTGGAAATGATGAGCGTGTAGGCAAAGCCCATATTTGACATATGGCATTCAGAATAAGAATTTTGTAAAATCCATATTTGACATATGGCAAAGCCCATATTTGACATATGGCAAAGTTCATATTTGACATATGAGATGTGATGATTAGAATAAGAATTTTGTTAAGTGAAGCCCATATTTGATATATGGCAAAGCCCATATTTGACATATGAGATGTGATGATTTAGAATATGATTTGGCGAAGTCCAGGTTTGAACGTATCTGACATAGAAGATTTGATGAGTTAGAATATGATGGTTAATAGACGAAGTCTATATTTGATAAAGTGTGATTAGCAATTTTGAAGATAATTAGAAATGAGTGTGAGATTCCTTCTAAAGATATGATAATTGGAAATGCAATTTCCAAAAGGATTGAAAATCCTTAAGTTGACTAGGAATGAAATTTCTAGTAATGAGTTGAAGACTCCCAAGTTTTATGATAATTGGAAATGCAATTTCCAAAAAGATTGAAAATCCTTAAGTTGACTAGAAATGAAATTTCTAGTAATGAGTCGAAGACTCCCAAATTTTTATGATAATTGGAAATGCAATTTCCAAAAGGATTGAAAATCCTTAAGTTGACTAGAAACAAAATTTCTAGTAATGAGTTGAAGACTCCCAAATTTTTATGATAATTGGAAATGCAATTTCCAAAAGGATTGAAAATCCTTAAGTTTACTAGAAATGAAATTTCTAGTGATGAGTCGAAGACTCCTAAATTTTTATGATAATTGGGAAAAAAAATTTCCAAAAGGATTGAAAGTCTTTGAGATAACTAGAAGTGAGACTTCCAGGAAGAGAGAATTTGAAGCGAAGCTTTCAAAATAATTTTGATAATTGGTTCGATTATCCCTCTTTTGTCGTGGCAAAAATGGGATGTCATTTTTCGTTGATATTCACTGGCGAAGCCATGAACATCAACGAGGGGCTTCAGTAGACATCCATTTTTTACCATGAGTATAATCATGAATAGTTGCCTGTGATTAGAGGTAAAATAGGGTGTTAAAACCCTAAGTTGCCAGTTTTACCCTTGTAGGTAGTTAGTTAGAGGTCATTATCGCATGTAGGTTTTTAGGTTAGATCGAGTCGTTTCTTTTTGCATTTAGTTTTTAGAGAGTCTAGGAATATCCCTATAAAGTTTCATGGCATTCTGAGTCAGGCTTGATAGAAAATAATGTCTTTTGTGACTTGAAGGGCAGTGCTGTCCTTTGAATTACAAAGGCTCTGAATGGCTATCGATCTTGTCTCGAATTGTCCCGAGACTTTGGCATGGATATTTAAAGTGTGTTTTGTAACTAAGTTGATCAGTGGCAAGTTCTGTAAAGTCTTCTGGCTTGTGTTTGGCTCTTGAGGCTCGAAAGACCCTTTCAAGCTTAGATTAGGGTTTCGACCGGGAACAACCGAGATTCGATTTTTTTATCAAACCAAAGCCTTCAAAGGCTTCAAAACACTTTCTCAAAACGTTTTAAAACTTTTTTCGAGAAGAAGAAATGATTTCGAGAGCAATCGGTTAGCAGATTTCAAAACCCTAATTTGGGCCCGGCAGGCCCTAAACAGCTAATCAGTCAGCTTTTCTCTAAAACTTTGATTTTGGTCAACGCATTTTCACTTCAAACACTTCTTAAAACATGTAGAATCAAATCACGATCATTTTGGCGCTTGAATCGTCGACTTTGGACTTAAAACGGGTCCGAAAAGCCGAAAACAGCCGAGACGGGTCGAGAGAGGCCCAAAATAGGTCAAAATAGGTCAAATTTGGGCTGAAGGATCGATGACCATCCCTCCCCGGACGGTTGGCCATCCCTAGGGGACGGTCATCCATGCTCTCGCCTAGTAACTGGTAAAAATCAGTCTTTTACCTGCTCGGGACTCTTCCAAGCCTTGCCATGTGGCTAATTCGGCCTTAGGGACTCTAGGATGAGTTGGGAGACCTTGGAAGACTAGTTTAGGACCCTTGGATCACTTCTTAGGGTTTTAATGACAACCATTGATCAATTTGAAGCCTTTTTCTATAAATACATCACTTATGAATAGGTTTAGGGAGGCTAACTTGCATTGGAGACTTGGAGGCACTTGTAGCAGCCCTCTACACCACAGCCACGAATTTAGAGGCCACCAAAGGTTGAAGAAGAAGGCTAGAAGCAATGAAAAAGAAGGCTAAAGGTTAGTTTCATACCCCATTGTGCTTAGATTTCAATTCTACATAACATAGTTGAGAATGGGCCTGTTTAGGATAGTTTAAATTTCTGCATAATGTATAGCTTAGTTCCTTCTAATTATATGCATAATGTAAGATAGGAATATATGTTTAGAAGTGATGTTTAGGTGTCTAGAAGTAATGTTAATGGAGTCTTGCATATAGAAGTTTAGTTGTGCATGAGTATTCTTCTCTTTTGAGTGATAGTGTGGACCAGCCACCTGACGGGGCTTTATGAGGATCCACATCATCACCGGGCGATGTGATTAGGGATTTTTAGAAAACAAACAAAACAAAGGAGTCACCACCTTATTTTTAAGGAATAAGGAAACCATGAAAAATGTTTTATTTTAAAATCAAAACAAAACCAAACTCCATTTTCAATGAAAAGACAATCTTCGAACCAGAGTTGAATCCGGGGGCTAGGTTACGATGTGGGAAGGTTCCAAGCTTTCACTTGTAGGCACTCACCTCGCCCTAATTAAAGGACTTCAAATTTATTTGGGCTATTTAAATTTCTTATTACAAACAATCCTAAATAATCTAAATCAACCAATAAAGTAGTGATATAAATGCAATAATCTATATTAGTTATTTTAATAATAAAAAATATACAAACAAACCCTAAGAACCTAGAATACCCTACGGGCATCCTAGGGCGGACTTGAGCCCTATTAGCGCCTACGTAACCTACTAGTGTCACCTAGCAAGTATCAAAGTCCACGTAGTTCGACTACCCTAGGACTCTCCTATTGTAATCGATCACATCATCAAAAGTATTTCAACTTATTCAAGACTCTATCTTCAAGAGTTTTTATCCGTTTAAAATTATTTATTTGAAATCATTTCAAATTAAAAGACCTTTTCAATATCCAAATATTCTAAACAATTCTTGTCTTTAGAATTCAATTCCAATTGAAAATATTTTTCAAAGATATTTCAAGAAAACAAATCATATTGAGAGGAATCTCATTCCAAGATAGAAATCTTAAAACATTTCAAATTCTTTTGAAAATCACTTAATAATCAAATCTTTCATAAAATCATGTTTATTTCATAAACATTATATCGAAAATCTGTTTTATAAAATCTCTCGAAAATAGACTCTTAAATCAATTGAAACACTCAATTCTGATCATAATTTTTACAACAATTGACAGTCCTAGGCTTAGTGACCTTCCTAAGCCTAGGGTCTCTAACTAGCCCTAAAGTTTGTCTAAAATCCTAATATACTAATGCAATTGAATGCTGGAAATTAAATAAATCAAACAAATATGCATGATATTAATTCTAACAATGCATGAAAATGCTCCTAAATGCACACTAATTTTACTATGTGATCCTAGGCATATTTCTAAGTTAGATTTGACCCTAAAATGATTTTTAGAAGTCATTTAAAACCATTTTCAATTCCGGACAGATTTGAAAGCGGACTTTAAATCATTCTAAAAACTTTGAAAAGAAGCAATAAAAATCGTGTTAATGACCTAGCATGCATCCTACATGAATATACTACAAGAATACTATAATAATCATGCGAAAACATGGCTTAAAAATGATAATAAAGTCATTTTAAAATATATATTCAAATCTGGACAGATTTGAATACATACTTTAAATAGCCTAAAAATCATTCTTAATCCATATATGAAAAATAATGAACAAAAACCCTAATATGCATACTAATATAATATACAAATTTAACCTACAAAATATACATGAAATCATGGCTTAAAAATGCTATTTAGGCCTCATCTAAGCCCATGTTCAAATATGGACAGATTTGAACCTTGACTCTATGGGACTTAATTAGCATAATTAATCCATTCAAAATAATGAACAAAAATCCTAACTAACATGCTTGACTAGATTAGTACACAAAATAACATCAAAACTAACAAAAGTATGCTTAAAAAATTAATTTAAACACAAGGGAAGGATTTTACCTTCGCACGCTCCCTCGTACACAATTTATACATTCAAACCATATATTGAGTGTTTAAATAATCATAAAAACACGAAAGAAAGACTCAAGACTCACTACAAAAATGCCTCAACATACATACACAATCATGGATATCATATAATCATCACAAGATTTCAAAAATCATGCAAACACATTGAAACATTATCCTAAGTATGCTTACTAACATAAAATCATAATGAAAGACACCCTAAACATGCTTACTAACATAAAATCATAAAAAAGACATTATAAACATGCTTACTAACATAAAATCTTAATAAAAGACATCTTAATCAAACCTACATATTCCTAAACACACAAATATACTACTGTCCTATATAAGAAAAATGAACTACATCCTATTCTAACATGCAAACATATTAAACAAATATCATGGATAATCAAACTCAAGCTAATATGATATTATCATGCATGAATAAGCAAGAGACTATCCTATCATATATAACAAACACATAAAATAAGAAATGATTCATCTCATATGAAAATGAGAAGAACTTTTACCATAGCATAGAAGAAGATTTACATAAGGATGAAATATATAAAAACAAGGATAGAACACTTACCCCTCTTCTCTCTTATTGGCTACCTTTCTTCAAGCTTCAAAGCTTTGAATCCTTTCTTCTCTCCCTTTTCTCCACTCTGGTTCTCTCCTCAATTGATGAACCAAAAAACGAATTTCTAAACCCTAGCCTCTTACACTCTTTGTGAACCTCTTCCTCTCTAACTCTATAGTAGTGTATTTATAGAGTTAGGGTTTTAATCATTGAATGGTGGAGATTAATCCATCTAAAAACAATCCTAGGGCTTAGAATGAGTCTCCCTAGGTTTGAAAGCTAAAACCCTTCGAATTCATCCCAAAAAATCAAATCAAATCGGCCAAAATAAGTGAAAACTTCCAAAAAAGAAAAATGGGGTCGACCATCCTGGTGACCATCCTAGCCTAGACGGCTGGCCGCCCTAGGCTGGACGGTTGGCCGTCCTAGCTAGGACGGTCATTGTAGTGACTTCCCAAATTTTGTCCAATTTTCAATGGGATTTCATATTTTGGCCATATTTTGGTCAAATCTCATTCAAATTCGATGGTTCAGGGCTCAAAACGACCGTGTTTTGATCATCCACACTTTTAGAAGGTTTTTGGGTCAACAATACTTGACCATGGTCAAGGATTTTGGTAAAAAACTAGCCGATTGACCCGGTTGTGCCAAAATTGGTCAAATGACCATTCCTTGTTTTATAAAATTGATCAATTAGGTTTGAACCACTTCTAAAAATATGGTTTTAATATGAAATTGGTATTTGAAAACATGTTTTGAAAATCTTTAATTTTGGTGAAAATGACCAATTCACGGTCGATTTGAATAAAACCCTAATTCAGCTCATTCTTACCCGTGGGATCGATTTTGGGCGAATCTATCCCAACCATTCAAAGGTTCAATTATCACTCCCACTATACTCCCCACATCCACATAAACCTCATGAAACAATCCATTTCGAATTCGGAGGTCATTCGGAAATTAGAAAAAGGACGAAAATGCCCCTCAAGTCGCAAAAACTCTAATTACCTATCGAGCTCTCATCAGAATGTCATGCAAATTTACAGGGATGTTCTAAAACACCTCAAAAGTCAAATGCAACACAAATGGATTGATTCTAATCCAAATGTACACATGAAATAATGAATTGTCCTCTTTCCTCAAAAAAGGGCAATTTAGGTAGTTTGGTCTTTACAAGGCGAATTCCTCACCAAATAATCTACTCTTTGAATTGATTATTTGTATAAGTATATGATAGAAATAATTGGTAAAAATGGGGTGTTCACAGGTAGTATTAGTTTCATTCGTTTAAATGTTCTTACATGATGAACATGGTTTTCTTCCTAATTTAAGAACATGATTATTGATATATGAATGTTGTGAGCATGATTGGGATTAATTCCATGTTTAGAATTTATGTTAGGAATTGATTTTAGTCTTATGATTTTTTTGTTTTCTAATAGGGATGCATGTTTGAGTCTTTTGTGTCAATAGTCATTGTTG
>JAESVK010061929.1:0-12789 GCA_017140935.1 Hamamelis virginiana
TACATAGTTAAAGTTTATTTAATATTTAGTTAAGTTACTTGTTGTAATCTTAATATTTGTTAGTTTCAATCTGTAACAAGAACTTTGTTTGGTTTAATTCCAGTTTATAGAAGTTCATTTCATAATTTTCAAGTGTTAATTATGTTTTCAAGTTCTTCTGAATTGATAGACTTAATTTTCATTATTATGAGTAGCTAAACATTTAGCTGGGATAAAGAGGGATGCTTGATTTGTATCAGATGTACTAATTCTCACATATGTCTTGACTAGACAGATTTGGATATTCACACTAAACATAATGTTTGTTCTCGATCCACAAGGAACTGCTAGCTTTTACTATCTGTTGACAGGGTTTCTTGCCATAGATAGTTTTTAGCATTGAAAGCATTCCAAGTGCGTGTTAATTGTCTCAAAGAGTGTTTATCATGAATATCCTATTTCTTGAATAGTTGGATAATTTTTATTGTCAAATCTTCCATCCAGGCCACTCTTCAATGTAATCTGAATGAGTAATATTTGTGGTGAATTAGAACTAATGGTATGAACAAGTTGAACTCTGAATCTCAGTTCTGTCTCTTTACAAGTAAGGCTATAAACAATCCTTGTGTATTTTACATAAAACCAATTTCAAAACAACCATTGATTTTCTTTTCTTTTTTTCTACACTAAACAACATTTCAAAAGGATTTTCAAGTTTTTCTATGACTGCTTAACTCTGAGGACACAACCATGGACTCCATGTATTATTATGCTTGCAACGGTAGATCCTACGCTTGGGATTGAACAGCATTTATACGCGCAAGCATTTTTGGCGCCGTTGCCGGGGATAGGCGACAAGTGAAAGACAGCTAATTCTGAAGTGGCTAGTGGTAACTTGCGATTTTATTGCAAGTCCAGTAAGTTTCTTCTCTTGATAGTTGTTTAGCCACTGTAAATACCGCATGAGTACTTTTTATTAAGTTGTGCATGTCCATTTGGATTCGAGACGAATCTAATAGACTTGTACGAGTTAATCAGGAGGACTCAGTAAATAGAAGTTCATTTGTTTCTGTTAATACATCACTTGAATTATTTTCAATGGAGTTACCCCATATGGATAATCCCCATCTGAATCCTGACCAAGTTTTAAATTCCCAAAATGCTGTGGGAAACGGAACTGGTAATGGTGCTGGCCTGGGTGAAGTCCAACATAATCCTGCTGTTAATGGTCAAAATTTCCCTCCGCCACCCCAAGGAATTGGTAGGGTAGCCAATATGCAATACCCCCATATCCTCAGTACCCATAGTACCAAGTTGTGCAACAACCTCCAGTCCATCAAAGAAGAATTCTTAGAGAGACTCTTCATCCGCAGAGATATTCTCTGCCAAGTTGTATTGTGCTGCCTCGTGACGCAGTGGAATTCCCCATAAAACCTGATATGGTGAGACTCCTTCCCTTTTACCATGGGCTTGAGTCAGAGGATCCATATGAGTTCCTGCATGATTTTGAGGAAGTGTCGGCACTATGCTGTACACAGGCGCACCGCATGATATAATTTGTTTAAGGATGTTTTCTTTCTCTCTTAGAGATTTAGCAAAAAAATTGTTAATGTACATTAGGGAAAACACTATTTTCTCTTGGACTCAATTGCTGCAGCAATATTTTGATAAATTTTTCCCACCAGAAAGAACCAATGCTTTGATGAAGGCTTTACAATGTTTTACTCAGAAAACCAACGAATCTTTTGCCAAGATATGGGAACGTTTTAAAAGTTTGACTTAGGCTATTCCCCATCATGGCATGGATTTGAGCCAACTCATAAATTATTTCCATCAGGGTTTAACTTCTGATACAAAAATGTTTATACAAATGATGAGTAATGGCATGTTTTTTGAGAAAAATCCTGATGAAGCTTGGGACCATTTGGATTTCATTGCTGCGAGAGCTCGTGACTGGGAAGTGAATACTATCCCAGAAACTTCTCGACCTCCAACTGGAGGAGGAAAATTTGTGATAAAAGAACATGACGAGACTCAGGCCAAATTAATTCAGTTAATGAAAAAAGTTGAGGCTTTGGAAATGAAAAAGGTAAATGAAGTTTCTACAGTCCCTGTTTCCAAGGAAACAGAATTTTGCAATCTGTGCAACATACAAGGGCATTTAATTGATGGTTGTCCTTCGTATCCTACCTTTAAGGAGTCTTGCAATGACCAAGCTAGTGTCAATGCCATTAACCAAGGACCTTTTCAAAAACCTTCCAATTTTCAATATGGGGAGACATATAATTCTATTTGGAAAAATCACCCCAATTTTAAATGGAGAAATGAGTCAAATGCGGTTCCTTTCCATGGAACTTCACAGCAGTTCCATCCACAGCAGCAACAACAACATCAAGGATATTATCTACAAGGGCAATTCCAGAATTACCAAGATAATGCTCTAAATTACCAACCTCAAGCACAAGTGTTTTCTCAGAACCCTAATGCTACATTTGCACCACCTCAAAATCAAGCTAATTTTGCACCTCAATAAAATCATGCCAACACACCTGTGTACCAGCCTCCACATAAGAGAAATTTAGAAGATATTGTTACACAATTCATTTAAAATCAGACTGTTGCTATGTCTGAAATATGAAATTCTCATAATGAATTAAAAGTGCAGGTTTCTAAGCTTCATACATCTATAGGTCCGCTTCAGCAGGAGAAGGGTAAGTTTCCTACTCAATCCTACCAGGCACCAAAAGGACAGAATAGTATTGATGCAGTAGGTACGAGTGAAGGGAATGTTGAACAGGCTCAGGCTATCACTACTCTAAGGAGTGATAAAACAATTGATAAAACCATCTACCCAAAATCACTTCAAAATGAAATTATGTTGGATTCAAATCCACATAAGAAAGGGGATGAGATACCCAGTGATGAGCCTGAACCTGAACAACAGAATCCTAAGGATCAGGAGGAAGAAAAAGAACCGGAAAAGGTTGCTGAAAAATTTTATACTCCTACACCTTTTCCTCACAGGTTAAAAAAGCCAAGGAAACCTACTGACAATATAGAAATTCTGGACATGTTCAAACAGGTAAAAATCAACTTCCCACTTTTGGAAGCGATTAAAAGAGTGCCTGCTTATGCCAAATTTTTAAAAGACCTATGCACTCAAAAGAGAAAGACCAACATTCCAAAGGATGCTTTTATGACTGAGATGACTAGTTCCATTCTGAAGGCCAACACTCCGCCTAAGCTAAAGGACCCAGGGTGCCCAACAATTCTTATTGTGATGGGTGAACATAAAATTGACCATGCACTTATCGATTTTGGGGCTAGTGTTAACTTAATTCCATACCATGTATATCAACAGTTGGAATTAGAGGAACTATAGCCTACATCAATTACTCTCCAATTAGCTGACCGTAGTGTTAAACGGCCTAAAGGGATAGTAAGAGATGTGATAGTGCAGGTTAACAACTTTTATTTCCCTATGGATTTTATTATGTTAGAGACTCAGCTTGTGCCTGATTCAGGGACTCAGATCCCCATAATCCTAGGACGACCCTTTTTGGCAACTTCTAATGCTATTATTCATTGTAAAAATGGCATTATGACAATCTCTTTTGGAAATATGACAGTTAATCTTAACATTTTCAATGTGTGTAGGCAAATGGATGACGAAGAGGATATTGAAGATGTACAGCATGTAAATCTGATATAGACTGTTGTGCAAGACCATTTGGCAACTCTCTCTGATCTTGATTCAGATTCTGTGGATGGATGTGTTGTGTGTGACCAAGAAAAAGAGGTAAATTTAACAAGTGATGTGAATAATTTTTTTTTCTGTTTTAAATTCTACCGAAGTGATGGAGGTAAATGGATGGGTGCCTCGCTTTGAGGAATTACCTCCATCATAGAACAAATTGTTACCATCTAGGGTTGAACCACCTGTTTTAAATTTGAAGACTTTGCCGGCTGACCTTAAGTATGCCTTTCTAGGTTCAGATGAAACGTTTCCAGTGGTCATATCTTCTCACTTGAAGATAGACCAAGAGAACCAATTGTTAGAGGTGCTTAGGAAACATAAAAATGCAATAGGTTGGTCAATTGCTGACCTTCAGGGAATTAGCCCTACCTTGTGCACCCATTTCATTAACCTAGAAGAAAATGTGAAACCTTCACGTCAGCCGCAAAGGAGACTGAATCCCATTATGAAGGATGTAGTTAGAAAAGAATTGTTGAAATGGCTGGATGTCGGCATTATTTACCCTATTGCTGATAGCCAGTGGGTAAGCCCCATTCATGTTGTTCCAAAAAAATCTGGGGTCACTGTTGTCAAAAATGATAAGGGAGATTCAATTCCTACACGCGTTACCACGGGGTAGCGCTTTTGTATAGACTACATGAAATTGAATGAGGCCACTAGGAAATATCATTTCCCACTCCCTTTCATTGATCAAATATTGGAACGAGTGGCAAGGCATGCTTATTATTGCTTTTTAGATGGTTACTTCGGTTACAATCAAATAGAAGTTGCTATGGAAGACCAGGAGAAAACCACCTTTACTTGCCCGTTTGGAAACTTCGCTTTCAAGAACATGCCATTCGGTCTGTGTAATGCCCCAGGTACGTTTCAAAGGTGCATGATGGGAATCTTCAGTGATATGGTGGAGAAAATCGTCGAGGATTTTATGGACGATTTCTCGGTAAGGAAAAAAAATCTTGTCTTGAACTGGGAGAAATTCCATTTTATGGTAGAACAGGGAATTGTCCTTAGACACATTGTATCCCAAAAGGGCATTGAAGTAGATAAGGCCAAAATTGAGTTAATTGCCAACCTACCTTCCCCTAAATGTGTTAAAGGCATCCGATCTTTTTTAGGGCATGCAGGTTTTTACATACGGTTTATAAAAGATTTCAGTGCAATCACACGACCATTATGCCGTCTTTTGTCTAAAGATGTTCCTTTCATGTGGAATGCTAATTGTGAGGAAGCTTTCGTAAAATTAAAAGAATCTTTGATCTCACCTCCAAATATGCAATCCCATGACTTGAATTTGCCATTTGAATTGATGTGTGATGCAAACGATTATGCTATCGGGGCGATACTAAGGCAATGCAAGGATGGTAAGCTACATGTAATATACTATGCCAGTAGAACTTTAAATGATACACATATGATTACACCACTACAAAAAAGGAACTATTGGCAGTAGTATTTGCATTAGATAAATTTCGGTCATACGTGATTGGAACACCTATTGTTGTCTTTACTGATAATTCTGCTTTAAAATATCTATTCACTAAGTAGGATGCTAAGGGGAGACTGATTAGGTGAATCCTTCTCCTCCAAGAATTTAATCTCATTATAAAAGATAAAATGGGAGTGGAGAATGTTGTGGCTGATCATTTATCGAGAATCATCTTTGATGACTCCTTTGCAACTCAACCAATTTCAGAAAATTTCCCTGACGAGCAACTGTTTGTTATGATTTCTTGTCCATGGTTTGCTGACATAATAAATTATTTTGTGACCGAACAGATTCCAACTGATTGGAAATCTTAGGATAGGAAAAATTTTCTTTCAGAAGTCAAATATTTCTTCTTTGATGATCCATATATGTTCAAATGCTATGCTGACCAAATTATACGCAGGTGTATACCAGAGGATGAACAACAACAGATTCTCTCATTTTGTCATTCTGAGGCTTGCGGAGGTCATTTCTCCGCTAAGAAGACGTCAACAAAAGTGTTACAATGTGGATTTTACTGGCCTTCTCTTTTCAAGGATGCTTATCAATACTGTAAGTCTTGTGCTCGATGCCAACAACTAGGAGGAATAACCCGTCGAAATATGATGCCTTTGACCCCCATTTTGATATTGGAAAGATTTAATTGTTGGGGCATTGATTTCATGGGTCATTTTCCTTCTTCCTCCTGTGGGAATCTCTATATTTTGCTAGCTGTTGATTATGTTTCAAAGTGGGTAGAGGCTATTCCAACCAAGACCAATGATCCTAAAGTTGTTCTAAAATTTTTAAAGGAAAATATTTTGAGTCGGTTTGGAATGCCAAAGGCAGTCATAAGTGATGGTGGACTCCATTTCTGTAACAAACCATTTGCAAAACTAATGCAGAAATATGGAGTCACACATAAAATTTCGACCGCTTACCACCCTCAAACGAATGGACAAGCTGAATTAGCGAATAGGGAGATCAAAAACATTTTGGAAAAAACAGTTAACCCGAATCGTAAGGATTGGTCTCTAAGGCTTACTGATGCCTTATGGGCTTATCGTACTGCTTACAAAACAGTTTTAGGTATGTCTCCCTATCGTTTGGTTTATGGAAAAGCTTGCCATTTGCCTGTCGAATTGGAACATAAAGCTTATTGGGCGATAAAATCTTTGAATTATAATTTTACCCAACCTGGCGAGCATAGGAAATTACAGCTCAATGAATTAGAAGAGATCATAAGAGATTCTTACGAGAGTTCGAGGTTGTACAAGGAGAAACTTAAAGCTTTTCACGATAAGAATATCATGCAGAAACATTTTGAACCCCAACAGAAAGTTCTGTTGTACAACTCTCGACTCCATCTTTTTCCAGGTAAGTTAAGGTCAAGATGGACAGGACCCTTTCTTGTTCAGTAAGTCTATCCGAATAGAGCGGTTGAGATCCGTAATCCCCAGTCAGGTAATGTTTTCAAGGTTAATGGTCAGAAACTTAAACCTTTCATGAGAATTTCTCTACCGAGGCAACTGATGAACTTTTGGTTGATCCTGTTTATCAGGATCCGGTGGGTAAGTAATGTGCGCTACTTACATTTGGGTAGTGTATATATGTTTGGTAGTTATTTTATTTCCTCTTTCCAGTTAGATGTACATATTTTTTATTTCAAAGTTATTCTTATCCTGACTAACATTCTTTGTTTCTTAAGTTGGGGGGAATTTCTATGTTCTTTGTTTATTTTCGTTTAATTTATTCTTTTTGTGGGTTTGCCATTTAGTCTCAAGTTGTTTTAACTTGCACCCTCGCTCCCTTTTTAACATTGAGGACAATGTTTATTTCAAGTTGGGGGGGGGGGGGCGCGGCGTTTTTTATTTTTGCCTTTGGTGCTAAGTTATTTTTGCTAAGTTATTTTTGTTTTTGGTGCTAATAATTTTTTTTCTTAGTGTACATATCGTGATATATTTGCAAGCTTTTGTAATTTCTGCATACCATTTAATTTCAAAATACATAAGTGATGTAGTATGCTTGATTTGATTCATATTCGAACCTTTTGATCCTGCACACAAGCTTGTGAACTAGTTAAATATTCGATCTTGATTTACTTAAGAGAGTAAAGATTTTATATTAGCTTTGAGCCATTCAATTTCTTATGAGTGTTGATATCAGCTGAGTGTTTAGTATATGAATTCTCATTTCTCTTAGTCATTATGCATATCTTTTCGAAATTTGAATAATTTGTGTTTGAATGCATTATGATCATTTTGGAACAATTTAACTAAGTTAGAAAATGATTAAAGGCCATCTTTGGAGTCCTTCGAACTTAAATTCTTTTGTGTCAAGTTTTCCTTAGGACCCCTTTTGAAGCAGTGTGATTCTTATGACAAATTCTTTTCATACCTAGGTAACATATGTTGTATATATGTTATATATAATAATTGTACAGGGTAGATTTAGAATGTTCTTAAGGTTATCAAACTTATGAAGGATCTCAGCATATTTGATTCACACATATCAGGGGCTTATGATCAGAGTTGAATATCAGTTGAAGTTTGTTGGAGCAGAGAAATTCAGAGGAAGAAAATGAGTAGCTAGTCGAAAACACATTGGAAAAGGTACTACCAATCTTCTTATTGATAAACGAATTTTTCCCTAAGCATTTCATAAAAAAAAAAAAAAAAAAAGCCACTTACCGATAATATACATCCCTATTATCGGTAGTATGTTCATTATATTCTTCTGTCAGAATTCAGTTACAACTCATTACCGATAGTGGGCATGCACTATTATCGGTAGCTCTCTTTCATTTCAGTATTCATTACACTGGTCTATACCATTACCGATAGTTTCTCTCTCAAATATCGGTAGATGGTATTTCATTTTTGACTCATTAAGTTCTGCAAGCAATCATTACCGATAGTGAGATTTCACAATTATCGGTAGTCAATTTTCTGAGATAAGCCATCCATTTACCAGTTGAAGAGCACTACCGATACCTGTGTTATATAATTATCCGTAGTTGAGTTAAAATTTTGAACTCTCTATAACTGCCCCAGTTTATTTTCTTCATTTCATAAGCTTTCAAGTCTGTGGCTTATGAAACAAGCCACGAACTGCTCCAGCCTTCACTCCCATGCTAAACCACATTCTACCACCTTCTCTTTTCTTCATCGCTTCAAACCCAAAACCGTCACCCACGACCACCTCTCTCCAGTCCAACAGTCGCGCCATCTCACTTCTCTCTCGCGACTCTTGTCTCTTCACCTTCTCTCTCTTCCACTTCCCTACTTTTTTTTTTATCACCGTAGCAGCCATTCCATTAACCCTTTTTTTTTCCTTCTTATTCATAACCCATTCTCCATTTCATTAAACCCACTCCCCTTCATCTCTTTCATTCATTAAAGTCTGAGTTTTGGAGAAGTTGGCTGGGCATAAAAAGAAAGAAAGGCTTTTGGGAAATTTCGTTTATCTCTAAAGAAGGAAGGTACGTTCTTTAATTAATGTTGGAATTTTTTTGAGTTGAGTTTTGAGTTTATGTTTGGTAGAGATGCTGTGGAAGAGTTGTTGTTTTTTGAAGTTTGGAAATCTCCATTTACCGGTGAGATACTGGCCAAAATTTTGTTAAAATTATCTTACTCTTTGTCCTGTTTGTTCATACTTTGAGTTCCAGAAACTACGGCCAGAGTGAAGCAAACAAAAGAACTTTTGGCAGCCATAAAAGAGAAACAGGCTGAAGAGGATAGGCAAAAGACAGAACAAGAAGCAAAAGCCAAGGCCGAAGCAGAAGCGAAAAAGAAAGCCGAGCAGGAAGCTAAAAAATCACACCAAGTCAAGGCTAAGGCTGTTCAGAAACAAAAACAACCGCCGCGTGAGCTTGAAAAGGGCATTTCTCTTCGCGAATTGGTTCGAAAGCCGCCATCCAAGAAAGCTAAAGCTACACCACAGGGTAAGGGCAAGGAAATTGTTCAGTCTTCTTTTGAATCTGATTCGGATGACCCCTTAGGACCTGAGCCAGGTGTGCAATGGGCCCCCTGAAAAAGACATTCCATATGTTGAGGAAGAGGATAAGGAGGAAGAACCTGAGGTTGGCAGGACAGGTACAACAGGGCACCCAAGGAAAGAGCTCGGTTCAGTTCCAGCTTCCTATAAAGAGAAGCCCACCAGACAAACCAGTGTACCTAAACTGAAAAAGCAGACATGGGCTGATTTTATTAAGTCCAAAGGGTTCAAACTTGAACGATTCGTTAAAGCCAAAGCCTTCGATACAAATGACTGAGTCCTCAGTGTGATTCATCGGAGAAAGCTGGGCCAGTGGTTGTTGAAATGGAAAGGATATAAGCAGGGGATAGTGCGTAAAGAAAGATCTGATAACGGCAAAAATGAGTTCGAAAAAGTCTGTGCAGCTTACTCCCGACCGTATAACGGAGTTTCTACCCCATTCCGACTGAGATTGAATATCCTCACCCTTCTCATGAACTAAAGAACAAGAAGGCTGCAATGGAGGTCATTTTCAGTGATCCAAATCCTCCAAAGGACGATGGAAGTACTTTTCCTATAGGGTACATGCGTCTCGAGTAGGCAACAATGAATAAGATTATTCATTGTAATCTTTATGCCCGAGGATCATAAAGTGCTTCTAAGCTTGATGAGGTAAATTTGTTGATCGAATTTATGGGTGATGCAATTATTAATGTAGCGGCTTGGATATTTGAGGATATTTGTCAGTATATATCTGCAAAGTCGACCCGTTCGATTCCCTTCCCTCAGATGATAACACAGATTTGTATCGATCAAGGGATCTCTTCTACTGAGCCCTATCTTGATGGTGAGGGAGGAATTACACCTGCAGCATCTTCCATGGGTCCTCGTGCTAAAGCTGAAGCAGTAAAAGCTACACAGACATCGCAAGGTATGAAATCAAGGGGTGCATCATCGAGTTCTGTTCCAGAACCTGCACCTCCTACTACTTCACTGCAGGATTTGCTCACTGCCATGCATGCTGATATCCTAGAGAATCAACGTAATATCAGTCGACTTTTGCGGCGACAGGAAATCCAGTGGGATATTCAGATGAGTCAACAAGCATGGAGCAATTCTCTTTTTGATAAGTTTGGGATAGAACCTATGCCCCCAATCCCTGCGGAGTACTATAATGAGTTTGGAGCTGCTGCACCTGAAATGCCCCCTGTTAATGAACCAGAAGTTGAAGAAGAAGTTAGAGAAGAAACCACTCATGTTAAGAAGGAGGCTGTTGAGTAAGAAGATCCTCCGTCTTGATTACTTTGCTCTTTTGGAAAATCTTTTTGATAACTTTGGTTTAAGTTTCATTTTGTTTGCTTTTGAACAGTTTAGATGAGAATGGTAGGGTAGTAACCTTAGCCAATATTATTGAACCATTCTCATTTAAGTTTATCCAATTTTTGTGTTAACCAAGGTGCATTACATAGCTATTAAGACATTTTTGATTTTAAGTAGTTGGTTGTTCCTAATTGATCATAATTGTTATTTTTTATATGAATTGCTAAGTTTTGATATATATGCATAAATGAACTAATCTTGTTTTCAGTCTTTATTCCACTTCGCGAATAAGGTTCGACTTATGCGCCTCATGATACATAAAATCCTTCTTCTTGTGAGTATTCATTTGGAGCAATATTCAGGTATGGATTCTTACTTACTTATAAGTTGAACCATTCCATTTTTGAGAGTAAGGATTGAATATTTCTCAAGTTCATTATTTTGATGCACTTGCTAGGATTGATCGATTTGATTATGACGTGTTGAATATATTGCACTTGTTATTTTGAGTGATGGCATGCATTTGTTACATTCAGGTTTCCATTATTACTTTTGATTTTTGTTAGGAAATCTTTTGCTAGAGGACTAGCAATATCCTAGTTGGGGGGGTGTGATTGTTACACAATCATGGTCTTTCAATGGTGATAATGTAGCCCAAATTGTCGTCTTTTGTTTTACATAAGTAGTATAGATTTAGTAGTTTTTATTTATGTCTGTTATTTTTGTAGTTGCAGGAATCTCGCACTTTTTGGATGAATAGATGTAAGCTAAGCGAAGGAAGTTTTGAAGCAAGTTGATTTTTGTTCAGCCCAGAAATTCATCAGAATTCTTCCTCTACCGATAATAGTGTTGTTCATTATCGGTAGTCATCTCCTCTAAATGCAGCAATTTGCCAAATTCAGATCCTGTCCAGCATCACTACCGATAGCTATGTTGACCATTATCGGTAGTTCAATCAAAGAAAGTTAGTCTCCAGTCCTGCAGAAGTCCATTACTGATAGCAGCATATCCCATTATCGGTAATGGATGTCTTGAAAGCCAACATCAGCCATCAGAAGCAAGCTATTACCGATATTCATTGTACAACTATCGGTAATTGAAGATTGTAGCAGAAAGCAATGTTTCCAGTATGATTCTATTATCGATAGTTGCCTTCAAGATCCAGCTTCACTCTGACCTAGTCCAAGAGCATTACTGATAGTCATGTTTACAACTATCGGTAATGGTGTTTACTTATCCTCGACGTTTGTTTCTAGAAGAGCCATTACCAATAGCTGTCTTCTCCATTATCGGTAATGGGCGACGCCTTAACATAAATATCTAGATTTTTTGACTTTTTGAAGGGCAAAATTGTAATTTCACAGGTCTTAGTATATAAACTTTTGCCCAGATCTTTGTAAAAACGTTTTTAGTTGTAACTTAGATTATTTTTAGGCTTTGTTAAGGTTTCCTCTCTTCTCTCTCATCTTTCTTTGCTACATAGTTAAAGTTTATTTAATATTTAGTTAAGTTACTTGTTGTAATCTTAATATTTGTTAGTTTCAATCTGTAACAAGAACTTTGTTTGGTTTAATTCCAGTTTATAGAAGTTCATTTCATAATTTTCAAGTGTTAATTATGTTTTCAAGTTCTTCTGAATTGATAGACTTAATTTTCATTATTATGAGTAGCTAAACATTTAGCTGGGATAAAGAGGGATGCTTGATTTGTATCAGATGTACTAATTCTCACATATGTCTTGACTAGACAGATTTGGATATTCACACTAAACATAATGTTTGTTCTCGATCCACAAGGAACTGCTAGCTTTTACTATCTGTTGACAGGGTTTCTTGCCATAGATAGTTTTTAGCATTGAAAGCATTCCAAGTGCGTGTTAATTGTCTCAAAGAGTGTTTATCATGAATATCCTATTTCTTGAATAGTTGGATAATTTTTATTGTCAAATCTTCCATCCAGGCCACTCTTCAATGTAATCTGAATGAGTAATATTTGTGGTGAATTAGAACTAATGGTATGAACAAGTTGAACTCTGAATCTCAGTTCTGTCTCTTTACAAGTAAGGCTATAAACAATCCTTGTGTATTTTACATAAAACCAATTTCAAAACAACCATTGATTTTCTTTTCTTTTTTTCTACACTAAACAACATTTCAAAAGGATTTTCAAGTTTTTCTATGACTGCTTAACTCTGAGGACACAACCATGGACTCCATGTATTATTATGCTTGCAACGGTAGATCCTACGCTTGGGATTGAACAGCATTTATACGCGCAAGCATTTTTGGCGCCG
>JAESVK010061953.1:0-19434 GCA_017140935.1 Hamamelis virginiana
ACACTGATAGGAAAGACTACCTATCCTCCATAGGAGTTAGTTTAAATTTGTGCTACTCTTTAAACGGTTAATTAAATATCCACTTTAATAAAACTTTGAGTAGGAACTCTTTTAGAATAAATGTGTATGAGAAATATCAGTCTCTCTATCTCAACACCTTGAGATGCATATTTCTCTTATCATTTATTCATGGACCTTATCATATATGTTTGAACATATTAGATAAGTTATACCTTCCATATATATTGTTATAATATGAAATTAATACACCCTTTAGGATTGGTTTTAGGGCATACTTCTAACATAAATACACATCCACACATACCCATATTCTTAAGCTTTTTCTACTACACATTCTTATGGAAAATATGAACTCAAGATATCCATACATGGTGATAAAGAAGTATAGAGCTCCATCTCATGATCCTAACAATGCAAGCTTACTCTTGGAGCCCCATTCTCATCTTTCCCATATCCATACCAATCAAGAGGTAAGCACACTTTCCATGCATTTTTCTTGAATCATTTATATCTAGATGTTTCAATACTAATTATTGGATGTTGTTTGATGATTCTTATTCATGAAATCTGTATTTGGCAAGACTTGGGAGCCTCATTTCACTAGCTTTGCAAGCTTGAAATGTTGCCCACCAAGTGTTTGATAAAATTCCCAAGAGACTAAACTTTTGATTTTTCAATTCAAATTCCTTGTGTCATACATCAAATATGTTTTTAAACATCATTTGACTATTTTCAAAGCATCATGACAAGTTTTCAAAGCTTATTTCTAAAATATGCACACCTAGTGTCTGATAAAATGCCCCAAAAGGAGGCATCTTTTAATATTCAAAGTGATTCATCATGTCATGCTTTTTTCAATGTTTCCAATTTGATTTTATCATGCTATGACAAGTTTTCAAAAACATTTCAAGTGTAAACACATTCAAAATTTTCATGAATTTAGGACTTAGCTCATTTTTCACTTAAATCACTATTCACTTAAATGCTATTTCTATGACTTTTAAGTGTTTTATTTCAAACTTTATTCATGCTAAGTACCTAATTCAAGGTTTTTTATTCAAAAATTTATTCTCTTGAGACTTTCATTTCAAGTCAATTTTCATGAAAAAGGGTCACATATAATGAATTATGCTAATAAGATAAAATCATAAGCACAAAAATTAATCCTTAAGACAAATCATGGTAATATTTTTGAAAATAGTAATACACAATTAAAGAATGAACACTTTTTGAAAATGTGTCATTTTGTGGATTAATTTTTGTGCTTTTTGAATTGAAAAATTAGCATAACTCATCTTACACATTTCTAATCCATTAATCTCTATCTTTACAACCAGATTTTGACATCAGGACTCTGTTTTCTTTGCAAGGCATAGTCACATGGTGGGCCAAAATGGATACTATCTAACCTTAAGCTAAAGCAAAAATTAGAGGAGTAGGCTTTGGGGACTTTATTGATTCCCTTTGGATTGAATCCATGGATAGGCAAGCCCTCATGGCCTTATCCGAGCTATGGTGGGACACCACCAACACATACCATTTTTAGTTTAGGGAGATGACTGTAACCCCGCTCGATTTTACTATGATTACAGGACTTCTTATTGGGGGTCGCCCTCTGGATTTCTATGAGGATGCGAGCAAAAACTCGGCTTACTTGGATACTTATCTTGGGGCGCTGATATTGAGATTGTAAAGAAATCAGTTCGCTGAAATACTCTCTATACTACATTCAATAGATTGTCTGAAGAGGAGGGGAATGAGCTTGATCAGATTGTGCCGGCTTTTCTCTTGTACTTGCTATCTTGTACTTTCTTTGCTGGTACTGCTGATTTGGCTCCTCTAGGCTTCCTTGCAAGCTTAGAGGACATTGATACTATCGCTTAGTATGACTGGGGTGGTGCTGCTTTGGCCATGATGTATAGGACTATGAGTTATCGGTCTAGAGGAATCTACTCTGACTTTGGAGGCATGGGATTTGTTTGGGAGGTATACACACTTGCTTTTAATATTTCAAATTTTCCTTTTCTTACTTCTAACAATACACTTATTCCACAGGTATGAGTTTATGAGTACCTTGGCTTAAATCGCACCACACTTGTTACAAATGACTTGACTTGGCCAATCCTTGCTCGATATGCTCTAAATCGGCGAGAGAATGCTGGCACTCACAGGCATGATTATGCATATAGTCACTCCTTCCTTGCGGGGCTGCGTTCCAACAAAGTGACTATTTTTGTTTCTACTACTTTCCTATAATGCTCAAACCCTCTATAACATGCTCTGTCCTCAGGTTAAATGGAACCCTTGGCGTCAGTGGAGGGGTCCTGGTCCTATGTATATTCGGTTTGGTCCCATGATGGAGATGTCGCATAAGATGATTCTGCTTGAGGGGCCTTCTGGCAGATATTGGTACCTTGGAGAGAGGGTACGCGCTCAGGTCTGCGGATCCTATTCAGTTGCTCGTGTGCCTCATGCACCTCCTCCATCCATGAGACATGCCAACAGTCTGATATGCCATGATCTAGCGGATGCTCTGACTGGTGAGATGGCAGAATTTTTTTACCATCAGCACGAGGATTACCGCGCATTCTTCCAACAATATCTTATGCGTCCTTTGGTATCGGGGTTCCTTCCCACTGAGGTACTAAGCTTTTCAGGATGTTCCATTCATTTTCTACTCAAGTTGATGACTACACTGAACATGATCTGCAAAGAGTATTCCTATGGTAGTTCTGTCAAAGGAATATTCTAGTGTTATGTCCATTAATTTGGTAGTCCTTAGACCTGAGACACCATAGCTGTCTTGTGCATAGGTTGCTAGAGTTTGATAGTATCTTGTACGGCCTTAACCATTAGGTTGTAATCGGTGCTTATTGGCTCTAATGAGTTATGCATGAAGATGGATGAGTGTGCAATAAGGGATCATCACTCTCAGTTATATGAGAGAGAATGTCAGGATAAGTTCACAAAGATAATTCTCAAAGGGAACCTGAAAGAATATGATCAGGGAGGATTCGCAGCGGAAGACAAACTATAAAAATTTTATAAACAAGAATCCCATCATACATATTCATACAGGAAATCGAAACAAGCATCGGATCATGAATAATACAAGTACAAGAATTAAACAACTTTAAAACATTGACTTACTTGATGATTGCCTTTGTTGAAACCTCGATCGCATCCTAGCTTCAAAGTGTATGAAGCCTCCAAGGTATCCACACGAACACAAGACTCTTCAAGCTTCCCGCACTTGTTCAACACTTGAATCAATGCAAGATGGAGAGGGAGAGAGCTAGAGAAATTCGGCCAAGAGAGAGAGGAGCCACTAGGGCCGGCCTCCTCTAGGGAATAAAACAAAAGCCTCTCTTTTAATTAGGGTTTGAGTGGACTAGTGCTAGCATGCACCCTCACCTTGTATTTATAGGCAAATACTAGGGTTTCTAATTTTTTGCAACTTAGTCCTCCTTAATTAACTTTTAATTAAAGAGCCCAAGTAAGTTACATATAATTAGAAACTAACCCCTCTCCTAACTTAAAGAACTCACTTGTGTCCTTATGTGTGTGACCCTTTGGGTTCATCCCAACCTAGCAGTGGACAGGGACATCTCTATGTCTCCTAAAATAGAAAGTTTCTATTTTTAGGTTCAATTGGAATAATTCCAATTATGCCCTCATTGATAACACTTTATCAATAGGCCTACACTGGTCATGAGTGACATCTAGCAACATATCATGACGTACCCTAGGTGTGGGTGAATAGCGAAACCATATGAACCCTTCATGTTACTTAATCCTTCATCCCCTAATGTCACTGTTAAGATATTCAGGCATGGTTATTAAGTCAAACCATATCTTAACAACTTGTTAAATGTTCCACAAAATATAATTCTCAATAAGATAAACTCATGAAACACTTTTCACAGTTTACCTATCACCATGGCCATGGATTTCACACTGAGAATTATCTTTGTGAACGAACCTTGACATTCTCTCTCATCAAAGATGAAAGTGATGATTCCTTCTTGCGCACTCATTTACCTTCATACATAACCCTACTAGAGCAAATGAGTACCGATTACACCCTTGTGGTTAAGGATGTACGAGATACTATCAAACTCAAGTGACCTATGCATAAGATAACTATGGTGCCTCAGGTCTAAGGATTACCAAATCAATGGTCGTAACAAAAGAATATTCTTTTGACTAATCTCCATAAGAACATTCTTGCAGATCATGTTCAGTGTACATATTCTCTAATATGCACCCACAGATTAACTATAGTGTCACTACACCGATAGGAAAGACTACCTATCCTCCCATTGGAGCCAGTTTAAATCTGTGCTACTCTTAACGGTTTATTAAATATCCACTTTAATAAACCTATGAGTAGGAACTCGTTTAGAATAAATGTGTACTAGAAATATGAGTCTCCATATCTCAACAACTTTGAGATACATATTTCTTCTATCATTTATTCATGGACCTTATCATATATATGTAAATACATACGATAAGTTGTACCTTCAAATACATATAATATGAAATTGATATGCCCTTTAGGATTGGTTTTAGGGCATACCTCTAACAATCTCCCACTTGCACTAAAGCCAATCACCATAGTATCGTATACTAGTCTTCGCAAGACAAGGCTTCTAACACACACAGGTGTTAGGGCAAAGTAGATTTATGCAAAACTCCTTTTGCATATAATTATTTTCAATAATAGTAATTAAACTAATATCCTCTGCCAACTCTGATGTCCTAGTAAATGAGACCTGTGTTCTCGAAAGAAAACACCATACTCTAGACATTCTTTTAGGCAATTTGTAAATAGCATCCCTTTATAAAATTTCTTTATACATGCAAGTATTTCATTCTTAAACTCTTTTAAGAATATACTTGTATCTATTCAGAATCCCTATTCTGAATCAACAATCAATATCTGCTAACAACCATTTGCAGCATAAATGATATTGACTTAAGTACATAAGTTTTAATCATATGAGTCTCCATATTTCCCAAATATTTTGCTCATATGAAATCCCTCACAAAATCGAATTTTTGAGAGATTTGAATTCCTATAACGATTATAGAATTCACAATACTACGTTAGCACTTAAAGTATGTACTTTATAAAGAAAATCAAGAATAATATCGATGACTCGCATGCTCCCACTTTCCTTTTTGAAACAAGGTGTCTTATGTATTAAACTTTTTAATAACATAAAATTCCTTTTGATGTTTCATAAAGGTATAGTTCTCAACTATTGTGGAAACACTGTTTTCTAATAACTCTTTATTTGAGAAAACAAACTTTTGAAGTTTATTTGAAATATCTCATATTTCCAAATAATTTCCAAACTTAATCGTTTAACATATTTAAGGTCAATTAGTGATATAAGATTCAACCAAATATTCTCAATATTTTTCTTTTAGTTTTACTTCATATGAATCATTTGAACTCTTCAAATATTCATAGTTTTGAATCATTTGAACGCTTTCAAATATTCAAATAGCTATGAAGTATACAAACTAAAATTTAAGGTTTATACATCTTATGTATTATCCTTTTTAATCTCCTTATTAAATAAGGTGATTGGTTCATATTAATTAATGAATCAAAATTCATTTATTAATGTGATCCTTAAGGTTGAATCCTTATATACCATTTCATGCATTTATTCAAAACATTCATAAAGAGTATAGAACTTTAAATCAATTGCCAAAAATAATCTAAAATATCCAATATCATAGATTATCTGTTTTAAATATACAAAGTATTTAAAAACAAATAAAACTTCGATTAAGAAGTCTTAAAACACTTGGCAATATTAAGAAAGTTTCTATGAACTCTAAATGAACTAATCAAGTATCAAGTTTCTATGTTAAATGTGTCAACTGTTGATTCATTTCCAAACAAAGAAAGTTTGATATCTACTTGATCTTCCGCTTCCATTTGTTTCTATATACAATCGTATTGTACTATAAAACATAACTAGGTATCGGATACCATAAGCAGAACAATACTAATTATTAATTAGTAAATGAATAAAGCATAGGACGTACCATTAGAAGAACCATTCTTCAAACTAGGTACTCCTTGCAGTTTCTCTTCCAATGACATAACTTATCGCACTTGAAACTCTTTTCTTTTAGACTTCTCTTTCTTAATGCTTCATTTTGGCTTATCATGAGACTTCTTCTTCTTTCCCTTGCCCTTAGGTTCGGTCTTAGAAGTGGAAGTTCCATTGATAGCCAAAACATTCCCTTTGGGTTCCTTTTTCAAGGTCTCCTAACAATCACTAGCATATTCATCAAGTCAGTGAGGGAAAGATTTAGATGAATTACTTGTGACTTGCAGGAAGGGAATAAAGCAAGATGTCAATGCTCCTATCAGCAGTGATCTTAACACTTAAGATCATGCACCAAGTGAATGTACTAGATCATCTTGAGACAGAGCTCATTAACAGATATCTCATTCATTATCTTATAGGAGAAGAGTTCACTAATAGGATTGTACTTTACAATTCTATTCTGTGAACCACAATGTTCCCTCAGATGTACCATACATCTTTGTCAAGTCACTTACTATAAGTGTCTTTCTTCTCCTTGTATGCCCCCCTTATGTCAAAACATTGGGGCATGGGGCATTGACCACGTAGTCTATTTTATCAGCGGCTAAGACTCGGTTTCTTGAACCAGTCTTGGAAGTTTTTGGACCAGTTAAACGATTGTCATTTAAATATTCTAGAGAGTAGGTTTAAATGAGCTATCTACAATAGAAAATAATAATAAATTTCATATTAAATAAACATAAAAAAAATTTTGGTCTTTAATTTCTATGTTTCCTCCCACTATTTTGTTCAAATCCCATACACCCTAGGATGAGACTTGGGAATTTCAAAAGATTGAATTTCCATAGTAGGGATTGGGGTCCCATTAAGAATTAGTAGCCTCACATAATAGGTTCTTGGATACTAACCCTTAATGAGTGGATAACTCTTATCCTAATGCTTCTAAAGCAAATTCCAATCATCCTTTAGCCTCTAAAATACAGTAACCTCACATAATAGTTTCTTGGTTAGTGTACTTTAGTTAAATCACACCTACCATTCACATGAGTATGGTCAATTGAATGTGGCATCCCTCACATGTCAGTTTCTTGGTAAGCCCCATTATCGCACCTCATGATATCCAATATGTAACAAGCTGGTTTGAACCTTCATAATGAATGTGTTCCCACATATCTGCAGCCAAACACATCCACCACAAAGATTCTCCTATCTTGTAATGGTAGGAGGCTAGGATAAAGCCCAAGGCCTCTTCCTTACAATTTAATTTTGTAATATAGGGGTTTTGTGAAATGTCTCATTTTAACAACATACATCACATGCATTTAAACAAATATATATATCACATACATATTTAGTTTAGACCAATATTTATTATTAGTCCTCAATTATCCTCCCACTGTCCTCCTAGAGGCTATGGTGGATTCATCTCGAACATATAATAAATTAGGTCTAGGCCCTAACAAGCATACATCACATATATAAATGGGCCTTTGGAATGATTATGGATTTTCAAGGTGGGTTCAAGCTTTGAGCCAAAAAGATGAACCCTAGGTCTAAAGTGTGGGTTGGTGATCGTAATAAAAATCCTATGTAACTATTACATAGCGACAAACAAATCTTCTTCAAGATCTTGATGTCCTTGCCAAGTCCTTCTCAAGTCCTTGCTTTTCCTCTCGAACAAGATTCCACCATGCATCTCGGGTCCACCACTCGCCTTCTTGAATTGAAAAATACAATTTATAAAAGAAAGAAGGGGATTAAGGGAAAAAGGGGATACATAGGGATAGAGAGGGAAAGAGGCATGCAAGCCTCAAATAATTACATCACCTTATTTAAACAACTTTTAAATACAATCCCAAAAATAAACCATACACATCACATGCGGCCAATCTCATCTCATTTAATTGGTCTTTAAGTCCATAATCACTCATTATCAATTATACAATCGCATTGCATAAAAAGAAAGCAACATACAGTAAAAGGCAATGATGGCAATGGCATATAATTAATTAAAGTCATGTTATTATTATCTCATAACAATAACAAAGATATTATCATTATCTTATAATAATAATAAAGTCCTTTTAATCTTATTAAAAGGATTTCATCATATCTTATATGACTAAACTAGCTTCTTTCTTAAAACAAGTAAAACCCCTAATTGACACAACTAGGGTTTTAATTATACAGAATTTAATTTGAGAAATTATTCTCACAATTCCTACCATGCATTTAACACTTTAATATGCCTAATAGATTAATCACTATTAACCTACAATGGTGGAATAAATAATAACTCAAAATAAAAATTCTAAGAAAGAAACAATTTCTGTTTTTCAACAAAAAATTTCAGAATTCAGCTACTGTTTTAGGACTAATCTTTCCTATATTAAAACTAACTTTTAATATGTGAGAATACTCTATTTCACAAGGATTTTCAGTCCTCTTTCAAATGGCATAGGTCTCGTTTCGTGATTCCAACGTTTGGTATCACTTTAAAGCATTTTGTGACCCAAACTCCAATCCATGACAGATTCTGGAATTTCTTCACAAATGGCTTTATAGGGCCTAACCTAGAACGAATTTAAGTCATGGGAATACTTCAATTCACTAGGTTTTTCAGTCCTCTTTCCAATGGCAGGGGTCTCATCACTTGATTCCAACGTTTGGTATCAATTTAAGGCCTTTTGCGATAGAGAGTCAGAATTTCCAGATTTGACTCTTAATCACAAAAACCTTAATACGGCTAATCTAGGTCATAACAAATCATGGGAACTGTTCCTAGACTTTGTTAAGACCTTATATTAATGAAGTCGATAGGTGGCATGCTTTGAAAATCATTAAAACCATTTGTCATAGATTTTACAAAACTTACATAGTTGCTGCCCAGAAATTACAGCAACCTTGTTTAATTTTAAAACGATTTTAAAATTAATCCAAACAATATAAAATCATGTCAAAACGATTTTAACATGTTAATATATCATTAAGCAATAGCCCTAAATCATTTTAAACAAATTAAAATGTTAATACATCACATGTATTGCTCAAACTCTCAAGAACACCAAAAAGGAGTTTTTACAAAATTAGTTTCTTGTAACCTTCTTGTTATTCACTTTAAATTTTCAAAAATATCAAGAATGATTTTTAAATCATCAAGAACAATTTATAAATCATGTGAATAACATAAGGCTTGAAACCAAACATATAACAAAGCCCATTAGGGTTTCCCAAACCCTAGAGGCCGTCCACTATAGTGAGAGAGAGAGAATGAGATAGTTAGGGTTAGGGTTAGGGTTTCTCAAACCTTACCTAATCCTATCAAGTTAGGGTTTCCATAAACCCTAATTAGGGATATCTAATTTCCTAAATTCATATTATTCAAATTAGGTAAGAATCAAATCAAAATAAGATACTTTCCTAAAATTGAACAAATTTAAAATAGGAAACTAGATATTTCAAGATTTGACCTTTAGGGTTTCTAAATTCAAATCAAGAAACTTGCCTATTTTGATTTAGGGTTTCTTAAACCAAAAATCAGCCACCATGCATCTAGTATTAGGGTTTCAAAGAACCCTAATAGCCTCTATTGTTAACCATTAACAAAGCTTTATTAACATATTAATTTAAACAACTTTAAATTAAATAAGATACAACTTTCAAGATTCAATTTAAACACCTTTAAAAATTAATCAAGAATTCATGTAAACATGTTCTAGGGTTCCAAACCCTAGTAGCCGTAATCCAAGAGGGGAAAATCCCTCATAGCCGTGAACCCCTTAGGGTTTCCTAAACCCATAGTTGCCAAAATGCTAGGGTTTCTAAAATCCAAGCATTGATGCTTTCTAGTTTATAAAACCATGAAGTTTCCAAAAACAAGAAAGTCATCCAATCAATCCTAGGGTTTCCAAAAACCAAGAATCAATCATGGCCATTGATTATAGGGTTTCTAAAACCCAAATCATTAACAAACCATCATCAAGAACCAACTAGGGTTTGTAAACCCTAGTGGCCGAAATCATCAAGAGAGAGGAGAGAGAGGGGCGGCCACTACCATTAGGGTTTCATCAAACCCTTAAATCAAGAACACCAAAGGGGTAAAACCCCATGGCCGTGCACACTAGGGGGCTGTCCCCATGGTGGCCGAAACCTATCTAGGGTTTCTTCAAAACCCTAGTTTGCCATTTAACCAAAAACAATACATGGATTCATCAAGAACCCCATGGCCGAATTCTATAGGGTTCAAGAACCCATATTAAATCAATTTTAATTAATCAAATCCATTACATGCCATCATTTATTCATGATCATGCTTGATTTGGCTCTGATACCACTGAAAGAATATGATCAGGGAGGATTCGCAGCGGAAGACAAACTATAAAAATTTTATAAACAAGAATCCCATCATACATATTCATACAGGAAATCGAAACAAGCATCGGATCATGAATAATACAAGTACAAGAATTAAACAACTTTAAAACATTGACTTACTTGATGATTGCCTTTGTTGAAACCTCGATCGCATCCTAGCTTCAAAGTGTATGAAGCCTCCAAGGTATCCACACGAACACAAGACCCTTCAAGCTTCCCGCACTTGTTCAACACTTGAATCAATGCAAGATGGAGAGGGAGAGAGCTAGAGAAATTCGGCCAAGAGAGAGAGGAGCCACTAGGGCCGGCCTCCTCTAGGGAATAAAACAAAAGCCTCTCTTTTAATTAGGGTTTGAGTGGACTAGTGCTAGCATGCACCCTCACCTTGTATTTATAGGCAAATACTAGGGTTTCTAATTTTTTGCAACTTAGTCCTCCTTAATTAACTTTTAATTAAAGAGCCCAAGTAAGTTACATATAATTAGAAACTAACCCCTCTCCTAACTTAAAGAACTCACTTGTGTCCTTATGTGTGTGACCCTTTGGGTTCATCCCAACCTAGCAGTGGACAGGGACATCTCTATGTCTCCTAAAATAGAAAGTTTCTATTTTTAGGTTCAATTGGAATAATTCCAATTATGCCCTCATTGATAACACTTTATCAATAGGCCTACACTGGTCATGAGTGACATCTAGCAACATATCATGACGTACCCTAGGTGTGGGTGAATAGCGGAACCATATGAACCCTTCATGTTACTTAATCCTTCATCCCCTAATGTCACTGTTAAGATATTCAGGCATGGTTATTAAGTCAAACCATATCTTAACAACTTGTTAAATGTTCCACAAAATATAATTCTCAATAAGATAAACTCATGAAACACTTTTCACAGTTTACCTATCACCATGGCCATGGATTTCACACTGAGAATTATCTTTGTGAACGAACCTTGACATTCTCTCTCATCAAAGATGAAAGTGATGATTCCTTCTTGCGCACTCATTTACCTTCATACATAACCCTACTAGAGCCAATGAGTACCGATTACACCCTTGTGGTTAAGGATGTACGAGATACTATCAAACTCAAGTGACCTATGCATAAGATAACTATGGTGCCTCAGGTCTAAGGATTACCAAATCAATGGTCGTAACAAAAGAATATTCTTTTGACTAATCTCCATAAGAACATTCTTGCAGATCATGTTCAGTGTACATATTCTCTAATATGCACCCACAGATTAACTATAGTGTCACTACACCGATAGGAAAGACTACCTATCCTCCCATTGGAGCCAGTTTAAATCTGTGCTACTCTTAACGGTTTATTAAATATCCACTTTAATAAACCTATGAGTAGGAACTCGTTTAGAATAAATGTGTACTAGAAATATGAGTCTCCATATCTCAACAACTTTGAGATACATATTTCTTCTATCATTTATTCATGGACCTTATCATATATATTTAAATACATACGATAAGTTGTACCTTCAAATACATATAATATGAAATTGATATGCCCTTTAGGATTGGTTTTAGGGCATACCTCTAACAGATGACGAGGCCTCTTCCTCTATCCCTCCATTGCCAACTCTTCCTTGGCAGGTGCAAGTCATCGATCACGGCAACTTTGTCCAAAGACCCATTTCTCGTATGTCGTACAAAGAGTATCCTCACTTGGATCCTTATTATTCTACAGTAATCTTTACAACTCTGACCTTTGTCACACTTCACTCTATCTTACCTAATCTTTGAATCTTCTATCATCTACAGGTGCCTGCAGCGTACACTGAGGAATGCTTGGAGTATACTGCGTCATTGACTAGAGAAATTCAGAGGATGAGTCTCGATGCACACAATGTAAGCATAGCAGCACATGTAACTTCTTTTCACTTTTCTCTCTTCAACAATCTCTTTCCTCACTAATACTAACCTTTCTTTGGGTTTGCAGGCTTCAAACCAATCTTCACAGGAGCGCCAAAGATCAAGACATGACCATGAAGCATCAGGCTCACGGGGAACAAGGAAATTATCACGGCGGAGATGATCTTGCACTATTAGGCCTAAAGGAGGCCCACTTAGGATTTTCTTTGTACCCTTTCTTTAATGTATGCACTAAAAACCCTGAATGATGTGTAATTATATCATAATGAGAATAGAAATATGTTTCAATTTCCTTTTTGGTTCAATTCTAACCCAAAAATAGGTCAAATTTGACGAAAATTGAGCGAAAAAGTCAAACCGGGCGTCAAAAAATCACGAAAACTCGAAAATTAGGCAAAATTTGGAGTTGGGGAAGGGTTACCATCCCCTCATGGATGGTTGGCCGTCCCTAGGGGATGGTTGGCCGTCCCTGGTGGGATGGTCATCGGTCCTAAACTCCTAATTTGACTGAAACTCTATTTTCGGGTGTCCTACTTCGCTTCTGACTCGATTTTCTTGCCAAAAGGCTATAAAAACACACTCTTATGCTCACTTTCATCACACTAAACACAATGGAAGCTCTCAATTTGATTCTCAACCTATTTATAGCGAGAATGCGAGTAGAAGACAATAAGGTGATTGATCGATTCGGCTTAACTTCATGGTTTTCTTTCTGCCATGTAAACCTTGAAGACAAGCTTCTCAACTCTGTGATTCACTTCTGGGATCCCAATCTTTATGTTTTTCGATTCAACAATGAGGAGGTATGTCCCAATCTTCATGTTACCACTAGCTCTTCTTGGATCAATTTAGAACGCTCGCCACTCCCCGGCAACGACGCCAAAAATGCTTGTCAATTGTGGGTGTGCTCAATATATTCCCAAGCGTAGGAATTCAAACATCGCCAAGCATAATAAATACTGAGGGAGTCCTCAGGTCATCTCCACAGGGAGTGGAACTGGTCTAAATGATCCTTAGGTTTTGCTAACCAATGAATGTAAAATAAAGTGTAAAATCATGGAGGTTTGGTTGAGTGGTGATTGATTTGTAGAGAATTAACTAAATTAAGGCAATAAAAGTAAATGGTAGGATTCTAGGATTTCCACTCATCCACAACCAAGGAACAAGCGTCTCTCATTAGGATTCTCATCTTGGATCCATTGAAGAATGGTATTTGATGGAAGATTTAACTTTAGAAGCATTCAAAACAAAGAAATATAGGAGAATGATAGTAAATGCTCATTTAGACATTTTATCAAACACCTAGAGTGCATATAAGGTTCAAGCACTACATGTGCCAAGCATAGCTTGTCTATAAGTAGTCAAGAAGATGCCAAACTAAATGTCAAGAGGAGATAGTGGGTATTTCCTACCATACAACTTCTATTTAAGCATAAAAAGATGAGAGAGTGTTGTTACCTTGGTTGGTGATGTGTTTCCACCTTCAAACCCTACCTTGGAGGCTTAGAACTCCATTAAAGCTAGAAAACAAGGAGTGAATGCAAGAACAAGAAATAAATGCTATTGATTGCTTGAAATATAGAGAAACAAAGTTTACAAAGCTACAGACTAAGTTACATTACATAAAAGCTTAAGAAACTTGAAGGAAAACTAATCTACTCCTAAAATTATTCCTAAACTAAGAGCTAAAACTAAGAAAACCCTAGAAAACTAAGAGAGTCCCCTAAAACTAAGTGGGAGAGTGACAAACCAGCTGCAAAATGTAGTATTTATACCCCCCTCTAGGGTTACAAAGAATGAGGGATGAAAAGACCAAAGTAACATTGCTTAAAAACTCAAAATACACAAAACTGCTGCAAAATCGGGGCTCAGTACCGGTACTCAAATTTCAGTACCGGTACTCAAACCTCGCTGCCCTCAAAATTAGCATCGAGTACCAGTACTCAAATTTCAGTACCGGTACTCGAATGCAGAAATTGCCTAAAAAGTTGTCCCGACTTCAAATGCTCATATCTTCTTCGTCCGGAGTCAGATTTGGACGTTCTTTATATGCACGCGAAGCTTGAGAAGTCTACTTTCCAACCATGGTGGTCTCATTGTCTAATTCAATCTTTGAAGACTTCCAAGGTCCAACTTTGCATTCAAAAAGCATCCATTTAAGCGCATTCAACCTACAAAGGCTCAAAAACAACAAAAGAGTCAAACACACCTATTTACAAGATAAATGGCTCAAGTATGTACAAAATGATGGGAATAATGCAATAAAAGTATGCAATATTATGGTGCAATCAATTACAATTGAAACGACTCTTGATGTTTTTACAAGAAATAGACCGCACCCAATGTAACTTTATGGGTTACCTACGTATCCCCGTCCTTGATGTATTTTCTTTCCATTCCTTTAACTCATTGTGATATTTGGGGAATCAAGTATTCGTAATTCATGGATCTAATCAAAGAACACTACTACAAAAACTGTGAAAGGGGACACTTTTTTTTTGCACATTAGGGACACTTTTAGTAAGTGTCCCTAAAAATTACTTAATGCAACACTTTTTAGAAAGTGTCCCTATTAGATCATGTTTTGCAACACTTTTATTAAAGTGTCCCCATAAACCTAGTATTAGCAACACTTTAGGAAAGTGTCACGTAAATGTCCAAAAAAAATTACTTAATGCGACAATTTTTTAAAAGTGTCCCTATTCGCTCATGTTATAGGGACATTTTTAATAAAAGTGTCCCTATAAATACAGTATTAACAACACTTTAAAAAAATGTCTCTATTTGTGAGTCATTTTTACTTACTTTTTCAAATATTTTTGGCTGAACTTTTCACAGACCCGCGCCATTCCTCTCTAAACTCCCGCTCCTCCTTCTCCCTCAACTCCCTCTCCCCGCACCCCATTCTTTAGCCAAACCCTAGGGTCCTCATCCGCCTCTTTGTCGGAACCCTCTCGATCTCCATTCACGAAACCGGCAGTACCACAGTGAGCCTTCAGCCGAAACCCTCTTCGCCATATTCCTCTCTCTATCGGCACCGTCTCTGCTGGAACCCTCGTTTTCCCTCTCTTGTTTCTCTTTCACATTTTGCCTATTCTTTATTATCTTGACTCAAACAAGAGCAATTTCTTTATTATCTCTTTCCTATTCTTTCCTTGCCTCTTTCCTTGTTCTCTCTCGTCTGCAAAAGACACCGTCTCAATCTCAGGCATGGCTTTCTTCAGTTCTCGCCCCTCTTCTGTCATACTTCAATCTCACGTACGGCGATGGGGTTTCTTGTGCTTTTTTATTTTTTGTCTAAAGGGGTTAGTTGACAAATTTGTATCCATGTGCAGATTTCTTCATCTTACTTCATCTTTTTCCTTTCAGTTTGAGTAGATTTGTAGATGTGTATACTTTCTTAATTTTTCTTTATCTAGTTAAACAGGTATGCATTTTTCCTCTGAGTTATGTATGGTCCAATTCTTCATATTTATTTTTTGGTTTGATATATTGGCAGTCAGCCAATCTAAAATTTTTTTGGAACTAGATTTAGTTTGGACCTATCCTTATTTCTATTTGTTGATCTAGCTAACGCCATTTGGAAAGTAATTTATTTTTCAAACAGGTTATATCCGTTGGAGACAATTCATATGAAAGGTACTTTTCCACTTCTTTGTTCATTACTTAGTTGTAGTTTCAGTCAGGACTAGGATACCTTTAGTTTATGATAAAATTTTATTAATGCCCTATTTTTATATTTGGGTTCTGTTTTAAGTTAATACTTGATGGGTTTTTTTTGGTCTTTTTATAGTGTTTATGATGGTCTTATGTAATGCCAAGTGTAGGGCTAGGTGGGCTTTTTCTCTTAGGGTTTTATTTTGTAATGAAGCATCAAGAGTATGAATGAAAAAAACCATAGCAGCAGCTGCTGTCCGTTGAGTTCCAGCCCCTGTTTTTGCCTTCTTTCTCCTTCTAATCTTGCCTCTCTATTAGAATATCTTGTGTGATAGTTTATGTTTTGAATTCGTGTGTGAAAAAGGTCGCAAACAAGGCTTCCATTAATCGCTCTAAGGCTGAATTTACAGCCAACAATTTAATATTGCAATCAATTTACCTGAGCCTCTAGGCAAGTGCCTGCTGTCCTTCAATTATACTAGTTGCCCCTTTATCTTTACTTAACTCTCAATCTAGTATCTTGAAGTGAAGGGAATTTCTGTTTATAGAACTGAAAATTAACCATTGTTATGACATGAGTGTGTAAGATGATTTAGAATCATAAATTTATGCAGTGGGTAACCTTTAATTATACCAGTTTCCCCCTATTTGATTTCTGCTTTAATTAAGTTGCCACTTTTGTTTTTAATCTTTTAATGCGGGTTAGGATTCTTCACTCTCTAGATCATCCAAATATACTGAAGTTTTACTCCTAGTATGGCTTGCTCATGTTCAGAAATGCTAAATTGTGTATGTATGGTTGCCTGGTTAGAGTGGTTTGTTACCATTCACTTGTCAGATGATTTCCTGTTTGTCTGCATTCACACGGTTTTAGATGATTACTTGTTAGAAAAGATTCGTGAAATGTACTTATTATCCATTGTTATGTATATGGACATGAGAGTCATTGCTCATTTTTGAATGTTGGATGATGGAAAAGAGACCAAGGAGAACAGCTACATTTATTTAAGTTTCTGAAATGCTGCTCGTATTTTATTAAATTTGTGAAACATTTCATTTCGTAACTCTTGAGTCTTGTCTTTTATGTTCCTTTGGGTTCTCAAAATATGAAAATCTCACAATAATTAAGCCAAATATAGTTGTATTGCACTTAATTTACATTTCATTTCCAAAGATATTTGCTATGATAGATAAATCATAAGTAGGATTTTAAGTAATTCTCAAATTCAAGAAATTTGTTGAATACATGTGGCAGTCATCTTTTTGTTATCAAACCTGTCATTCTATGTCATGATATATATATATATAGATATGGCATGATATTGCTGGAAGTTGATTCAAAATATAAGCATTTTCAAACCATTGTTACTGTTGAGGAAGTCATGATGATATTACTTTTATAATTCAATATTCATTATATTTGTCTATGATAGTAATGAGAAAGATACGAATATAAGATCATTCAAAGGGATATTTGTTAGCAAGACAAGATATATATGTTCATGATTTCTTCAGTTATAAAAGTTTGCTTGTTTTTTTTTTTTTCCCTTAAAACTTTATTTGAATCTAAAACACTTCCAGTTTTGCTGCTTCACACAGCTCATTCATCTTGCTATGAGTCATGATACTCAAGCGCCTTTATTCATTATTCCTGTTAATTTCCCCCAATGTTCCAAAGTAATGTTTGACCACTTTTGGGTAGGATTATTTTGTCCCAAGATCAGTTCTTTTTCTTTTTCCTTAATGTTGTCTTGTCTCTAGCCTTATTTCATAAATCCTTATCAGATTTGAAGAACATATATTCATATCTTTATGTAATGTCTTTACATAATTTATTTAATGCTCTTTTATGATAATTAGGGGACCTGCTTGGCTGATGTAATGGGAATTATAGGCTTTGATGAGAGGAGAAAGTACTGCTGTTGCCTACTGCTAATTGCTGTGATGCTACTGACTGATAATGCTTCTGGACTGTTAGCTACTGACTGATAAGCTACTGGACTGTTAGCTAATGGACTGTTATTCTACTGTTAAACTTTGATTTGTTAATGTTTATTAGATATACCTCCATTCTTAGTTTGTCTTCTTTGGTACGTATCTGCTCCATTCTAAGTTTTGAACATTAAAATCATTTGAGTGAGGATTAGGAAGTAGGGCTTCTTTTAGTTATCTGCAACTGCCCATTACTTCTTTGGGTTTTGCTTCCCTCCAAACTAAAAGTGAATTTATTTGGTGGCACTGATAAATTTATTGTCCTTGATTTGTTAAGGTCACTACTCAATTTATTGTCCTTGAGACCCAAAAGGATGGTGTAAAGTTTACAAACACAAAGCTTAAAAAATTAGGGGATCAGTACCAGAAGATACTTGAAGAGTATAAGAATTGCCAGAAAGAGCTGGTTGCTCTAGTAGTTGAAACTGCCACAACATTCTCTGAGGTATTTGTAATTTTTATACCTTATTGCCCTATGCCATCTAGCTCTTATTATGGATTAAAGGAGGTTTCTACTATGCAGGTGTTTGAGTCTTTAGCTGGGTTGCTTTCTGAACTGGATGTCTTAGTTTTGCAGATCTGGCTGCTAGTTGCCCTACTCCCTACACAAGGCAGGACATCACTCCACCAGTAATGATCTACCATATATTTTCTGCTTTTTTTTTTTCCTCTCTTGCCATATCAATGATTTTTTTTTCTTGTCAGAAAAGTAATCTTACCTTGAAATATGCTTATTGTCATGTTGGCAATTACAGGATGTTGGAGACATTATTTTAGAAGGGAGTAGACACCCTTGTGTGGAGGCTCAGGACTGGGTGAATTTTATACCAAATGATTGTAAACTTGTGAGTATTCGAGCAATCCAGGGAGCAGTGCTCTTTATGGATGAAAATCCAGGGAGCAGCAATGGGTAAGTTCTGAAAACTCTGGAAAAGTAGCTTAATAACCATGGTTGGGGTCTTTTTGCTAGGTCTTAAACCTTATTCAAATCAAACCAAGCCAAGATCATCTTAGAATGAAAATCATGAGCATTTCCTTTTAGACTCTGTTTGTTGCTAGAAAGTTTAATGAGCTTTATAAATTTCTGCCTTGGAATTTATTTATCTTATACTCTTTCTGGACTGCAGTCACACAATATGATGATCTTAAATCGAAGTATAGTGAGGAGCATGCAAAGAGGAAGAAGCTTTACATTTTCACCAATTGTCTCATAGATTCTTGTATTCCATTATCCTCCATTTGGTTGTTGAGAAACTGGAAGCTAAAGAAAATTGAAGCAAATCTGAACCCCTCATGCCATGGCTTTGGTTAAAAAAAAAAAAAAAAAAAAAAAATCCCTAAGATTATCTCTGAAAAGCCTTGCACAATTTACCTAGCATAGATAAGTTTGAGTTATTCAATTTTAAAGAATAATTAAATAAAT
>JAESVK010061958.1:0-11007 GCA_017140935.1 Hamamelis virginiana
AAATCACAGTGGAATTCTGACCTGCTCTTTCTATCCCTCTCTCTCCTACTCACTCATTGCAGGCATGGCTTTTGGCACGGGAAGTGCAGTGGCACACAGGGCTGTGGATGCTGTAATGGGTCCTCGCACCATTCAACATGAAAATGCGGTCTCTGAGGCAACTGCTGCCCCAGCACCCACCACAAGCAGTCTTGGTGGTTCTGATGCATGCAACATTCACTCCAAGGCATTCCAAGATGTATGTAAACTCAACTCTTTCAACTGCTTGTGATAAAAATTTATTTAGGATTATATGAAAATATGGATGGAAGTTTATAAGTTCAGTCATTATTTACAGTTTTGATTGAACTGTAGGTAAAAGGGGAAAGCTAATTTATCACCCCATTTTAATTTTGTTTCTTCTCAAGATTGCATTTATTGCACTATCATCATGTAATTTATAGTGTTACTGTGCTTATTGATGACTGTGACCTAGCATCTGATACAGCAGCTGTTCAAGTGCTTCATCAAATTTTGTCATATTTTATTTTGGGCCAGGTTCCCAGAATATGAAATTTATTTTAAGTCTTTGTTGTTTTGACAGAGGATAATATCATCAGTGATTTTACTTAAATCTTTTTACCTTTGGGCTGGATCTTCTTTTGTTATTTATAGGTTTCTTCTTTTTTCTTTCTATTTTTTGGTCTTTTGGATTTTTTGGATTGTTGTACATTAAAGCAAGTCCTTGTTTTTGTTATGTTTGTATACCCCATGTGTACTGGCGTAAGACCTTTATACTTAATGATGGAATGAACATTACTTGTATATAAATATTTAATAGCTTTTTTGGGAAGTAACTTGATTCCATGGTTTATAACTATTATTTTCTGATAACATTATTTTCCAGATATTTCTATATGTCATTAGATGTAAGAATGTAGTTTGCATGTATAAATATATGTATTTTATTTACCTATAAATGTTTGTCAAATATAATTTGTTAATGCTTTTTATAAGAAAACCAAAACACTCATGCTAAGATGCCCCAAACCCACCCAAAAAAACAAAAAGTTTTCAATTACTGTAATCTTCATACTTGTGTATTTTCTTCCAGTTTTTAGTTATGAAATCCAAAATCATAGTTGTAAGACGATATTTACATTATATTATTTTCAAGATTTGAGATTAGAGTTGTCAGGTAGATTTGGAATTTTCAAAGTTCAAATGATTTATTACGTGAGGGATGATTATGTAATACATTAGAAGTATGAATGCAATTATGCTAATTATCATAATGATGATGATGATGATGATTTTGGTCATTATTATTACATTGCAAGATGTGGGGTCTTTAAATTATATTTGATTTTAGGCTTTAATGCTATTTTTACTGAGCAAACCCCCCAACTTTTTTCTTAGTATGACAATTTATTATGTGTATGGGATTGATTTTGGGCTTTACTATATATATATATATATATATATATATATATATACAGATACAGGGACTCTATTATAAGGTGCACCTTATGCTAGCTATGTAGGGCCAATAGCATAATAGATTTTAGCAACGCTCTGAACCACCGTAGGAGTCGATCTATAATGGCTTCGTTTCTCATTGTGCGATGGAATATACATGCATCACTGATTACTTATCTGTAATTGCTCAATTTAAATTTTGATATGCTAGGGATAGTTTCGCCATTTTAAAAAACCAAAAAAAAGAAAAAAAAAGTGAGGACCCAAAAAAAGATGGTAAAAACAAACAAAACACAGGGGATAAAAAAAAAAAAAAAAAAAACACAGTGAAAACTTGAAAAATTGAAAAAAGGGATTGTATTGCGTGTTTTCACTGTGTTTGGTATTTTCACTATGTTGGGTATTTTCACTTGTTGGGATGTTTTCACTGTGTTTCCTGTTTTTACTACGCTGGGGATAGTTTCGCCATTTTGAAAAATATTTTTGAAAGATTAGGGACTTTTCGCATAAAACAATTATTAGATGGGACCTTACGAAGAATAGAAATATTAGGAGTATTTTTCGCATTAAACTTTTCTTAAGTAGGACCTCTCACCAATTTTTCCTAATAAATATTATGAGATGAATGAGATGTAACCAATTCTTTTTTTTTGTTTTTGTTTTTTTGTTTTGTTTTTGTTTTTGTTGAGAAGAGTTCTAATACAGTAATAATGTAGTCATATAAATCACCTTGGGGAATGGGGAAATGCATTAAACTTTTCTTAAGTAGAACCTCTTTGTTTTTTGTTTTTTTAAAACCAATTCGTGATTTACTTTTTCCTGGTAGTACTAAGGCATGCGGTCTTTAGTATTTGGAGCTATAACAGTTGCTTTCATGTTGTGATCATTATACAAGTTCAGCGCTCTCATGTAAATTTATATATTTCTAAATCGTACAGTCTTTAGTATTTGGAGCCATAACAGTTGCATTCATGTTGTGATCATTATACAAGTTCAACGCTCTCATGTAAATTTGTATATTTCTAAATCGTACTGTCTATTTTCTCATTAAGCTGCTTTGGAATTTTTAATTTTTGTTAAGTAAAAACTTATTTTGTAATGGGAATGTCTATTGGGGTATGTTTGATAACCACTGGTTTTCTTGTAGTGCATCAACAACTACGGGAACGACATCAGCAAGTGTCAGTTCTACATGGATATGTTGGCCGAGTGCAAGAGGAACTCAGGTTCCATGCTGGGTGCTTAAATGCTATTCTGTTTGTTGTTTTGCCATGCATCTGCTCCCAACTTTCCTTTGCAACCAGAACTTCAATTTATGCTTCTGATGACTGGGTGAAGTTGTGGTTAAGAATTCACATTAATAATCATTGTTTAAAACTGCTGAATGGGTGAAGTTTTAATATTGTTATTAAAACTTGGATCTGTTTCATCTTTCAAACTTCTAATAGAATGGAAACTGCACTTGGGTGATTTTGGTTCGCATGCGGTTGAATATGCCTTTTGCTTTATAGTCTGTTATTTGGGTATTGCAAAAGTTTTAGTTGGTCACTTTTTTGTCTGCAATATTTTTTTAAAATAAGAGAAAGTTCGTCAATATTTATTATATATTATTGCCAAGCTTTTTTTAAATGGGCTGAGTTGGCAAGTTTTCTTTCTTTTTTTTTTTCCTCTTTTTATTATTGATTCAAACTTTCTCTCCATTAAAAGTTCATGATACTCTTTAAACAACGCATACATTTCTCTATATCTGGTCCAAATGATGGCCTCTTGGTTTCATTAATGTTATTTAATTTTAAAAAATAACAATACTTAACGGTTGGTTTTGAGAAAAAAAATATTTTTTTCATTATTTTCTATATAAAACTGGATGACATTAGAAAAAGTATTTTGTTCAATAGTATTCCACTATTACTTTTCAATAAATTTTTTAATGTTCCACTATTATTTTCACACCTTGGCATTCGAAATTTTAAAAATATTTTATTAAATAATATTAAAACTAAAATTAATCAAATCATTTATTAAATATTTATACTTTTTGATAAGTTTTTTAATGTTGCACTATTATTTTTATATCTGGACATTGTCAGGGTTTATGCTAGCACCTATATTAAGGCAGCTTTTCTTTGGGGAAAAAAAAAAATCTATAGTGCGAATGGCTCTCAGCTTTCCTACTCCTCCCCTTAATAAATTAATTAAATTTAATCCCATCATTTTACTTTCCTACCGTCAAACTTTTTTTAATTATTTTCTCTGTATAAAAGCCCTCTCTATCCCAATGTTTAAAAAAAAAAAAAAAAAAAAAGGATATGTGAACAATTGAAAATATACTGAATTAAAATATGATCTATCGAATATGAATGAATTATAAATTTCTATAATTTTTTCTATATCAAACTAACAGGATAAATATATAAATAAATAAAAAAAAGAGGAAATTACGTATTGACTTCCTATACTATCAGCGAAAAATACTTTGCATCCCTGGACTATCAATTGTGACACGTTGATCTCCCGTACTATCAATTTGCGGTAGATTAATTACACCATTTTGTCAACTAATCGAATATCTGTTTAACATAAAGAAAGTCACTTGCATTTATACTTTTATTTATATTGGTAGAAAAATACATTCACATGAACACTTTTGATTTCTGTCAGTTCAACAAATATTTGGTTAGTTGACGGAAGAGTGCAATTTGTCATAAATTGATAATACAGAGGGTCAATGTATCACAATTGATAATTTAGGAGTGCAAAGTGATTTTCGCAAATAGTACAGGGGGCAATCCATAATTTTCCCCAAAATAAAAAAATTGAACAAAAGTATTCTTGATTTTTTGAATTGCGTTAAAGTTTTAACAACCAACTATTGACCTTTTGTATTAACTTTACCTACAATCACTTTTGGAGTACAATCTTTTCGCACATATCTTTAGAGTAAGAAACTCTTGATATATTTAAATTTTCATATTATAAATTATTGTGATAAAAGCTAGGGGTCCTAGCCTTGGCCAACTATCCTATAGCTCTCAAATGATCTAGAAGTGATTATCACTTATTCTATGGATTAAGTAAAATTTTAAGCTCCAAAAGTGATTTTAGGCAAAGTTAATCGAGCGAGACCAAAATTTGCCTCTCCTAAACTCAATTCCTTTCATCATTCCTAGGTCCAGCTACACCATTGGGTCATACGAATCTCATATGGACATCTCTAGGTTCATGCATTTTCTATATGTTTTGTAGTTAAGGTCTCGTTTGCGTTAGTTTTTTCTAAAATTATTTTTTAAAAGCTATCTCTTCACATATTTTTTTTAGAGTTATGCTCAATTCATATCTTCACACATTAAAACTTTCATACTAGAAGTGATTGTACCAAAAGTTAGGTTGTCAACCCAACTTTTACTACAATCACATATTCACATCTAGTAAATTTGCAAACCATCCTATCACCCCTCAAGTTATCTAAAATCTAAAAGTGATTGTCACCTCATCCGATCAAGTGGAATTTTGAGCTCCAAATATAATTTTTTTAAAAACTAATCCAAATGGGCTCTAAATCATAGTTAATAAAAATTAAAAAAATAAAAATAAATAAAGAAACCTCCACTTAGACCACACACACACACACACACATATATATATATAGACACACACACACAATTTCATAAATCTCGGACGATGCCCAGGTGTGAAAAAAGATGGAGCAGAGAAACTAATTAGAAAATATAAAAATTTTATATAAAATTTTATCAATTTTTATTTTATTACTATTTAATAAACTATTTTTTCGTAATGTTTTTCAATTTTATACAAATGGATAATATATAAACTAAGGATAAAATGGAAGATCTAAATGGGAAAAAAAAAAAACACTACATATATAAACAATTAAAATAAAATCTACACGTAACTTATGTCATATATCTTATCTCGATTTGATTTTGGACTTTCTATGTGGTGTTTATTACATCCCATTTTATTTTCTACTATTATAAATTTAATAATTAAAATCAAACGGTCAAGATAATCTAATAAAAAAAAAGAGACTTACCTGAACAAAGATGGCTATGGTGCAGGGTCTCAATGTGAAAAAAAAAAAAAAAAAAAAAAACTGTGATTGACTACAAACCCAGAGAGAGAGAGAGAGAGAGAGAGAGAGAGAGAGAGAGAGCTACAACTACAAATCCAAATAAACAAAAAATATATATAGAGAGAAAGAGAATAATAAGAAGAAGAGCACATTACATAGACGTGAGGTATTAATCAGTATATATCAAGTGTATCCAAATCTTTAGATTCTTGAATATCAATTACTTTTGGTGCCCATGACTTTGGAAGAAATACAATAATTTTTGAGATAATATCCGAATTTAAAATTGTTCTACCAAGAGCTTTCATGTCATTAACAATATGAGTAAAACGAGTAAACATAGAGCTAACACTTTCATTTTCTTCCATCTTAAATAATTCATAATCACGCATGGCCATGATGAGTTTGGAGCGTTTTACCTGTTTGGTTCGTTCGTAAGTTACCTCAAGCTTTTTCCAAATTTGTTGAGCATTATCGCATCTAGAAATATGATTGTATTCAGCGTCGCTCAAGGCCCAATATAGGACATTCTTTGCTTTAGAATTGACTTGAAGTTGCTTCATGTCACTCTCACTCCAATCTTCCATGTCCTTGAGAGTTTGAGTGCCATCTTCCGCGGTTGTATAAATAACACAATTTCCTTTGATGATCACTCTCCAAACAGCCATGTCATATGATTCAACCCAAATTTGCATTCTATTTTCCAACACTTATAATTTTTGCCATTGAAAAAAGAATGTCGGTCAACGGAATGACCTTGTGAAAAGCTCGTTTCCTTAACATTTGCCATTGATCTTTAGCTCAAGATAACAATGTAATATTGAGCACTTGCTCTGATACAAATTGTTGTCCCAAGTAATATAACCCTAGAGGATGGGTGAATAGGATTTTGGCAAACTTTGAGTAAACATTACAAAATAAAATTATGATCCAATTAATTTAACAAAAACACAAGTAAATAAAACTTAAATGGAAATAAGATATAGTAGAGAGAGATCAAACACAATATTTAATGTGGTTCGGACTCCGCCTACATCCACGCCTCAATAGCACCGCTTGAGGGTTCAATCCACTATCACAATAGCATTCCTTCAAGGTGGAGAAACCTTTACAACCAATCTCACTTTCGGTGGAGATCAAACCAATCTAGCTAAGAGACTTCTACTCTTCTTCAAAGCTTAAATTTGACCAACAAACTTCAAGCTTCACAAGGGTTATAACCCATTCCTTCTACAAGCAAGATATATAAAGAATTTTGTGTTTGATACAATGAATGCTTCAACAAGCTGATTTGCACAAGTACAAGCTCAAACTAATAGCTTCTCAAATGATTAACAAAGATAGCTCAAGAGATTTTCACAAGAAAGCTTTGAACGATGAATGCTCACAATGAATGCTCTTAACTATGATGGATTGATAGCAATAAATGAGAGCATGAGCTCTATTTATAATGCATTTGGTCTCAAAAGACAGTTGCAAGCTTCATATGTCTGATTGGTTAAGAGAGGAGCAGCGGGGAGCATTTAATGCTCAGCTTATTATAAAAGGAATTAGCCGTTTTGCTTTTGCAGAGAAGTTAGTCCACTAGACCAAAAGAGTTAGTCGATTACTAACTTAAGTTTCAAAGCAATTAAATTTTTCGGGCACGATTAATCGACTAGACTAATAGAGTTAGTTGACTAGTTTTTATAAAAACTCTTATGAAAATTTTCCGGGTTCGATTAGTCGACTAGACCAACATAGTTAGTCGACTAGCTTAACTGCCTCCCAAAACATGGCTACTGACTTGTAGTTGGTCAACCAGAAAGATGGATTTAGTCGACTATCTAGCAAGTTAGTCGACTAACTTCTATGTTAGTCAACTAGATTCAGAGCTCTCGAAAACATGGCTACTGTGATCATATTTAGTTGACTAGACCTTTTGAGTTAGTCGACTAGTTATGTTCAAAAGCCAATATTTTGAGTTTCTTAAATCTAAATCAACTTTCAACATGTAAGCTAGTTAACTAAGTGTTCAAAAGCAATTTTGACTTAGTTTAAAACATTTTACTATTTTCCAAGGATATGTATGCCAATGCAATATGACTAAAACATTTTGTCTTTGAGCTATGCAAGGTTAAACAATTTGAGATGCCTTACATTTAATTCCTAGTACATTGGAGATACAACTTCGCTTCAATTTGATCTTTCATAAGCTTTGAAGGAACATATGCGAATCAAGTTGCTTGTGATATGTTGATGAGCTCCAACAATATATGTCTTTGAATATAATGAGACAAAACACTTAACCATTTGTTAGTGATTAAAGTAATGTTTGTTATCATCAAAATGTGGTCAATGGAATTGACCTTAGGGCTAACACTTAACAATTAAATTTATAATATGACATTCACATCTAACAAGAAATAATTGAGAGGTAATGGGATGTTTCAAGTAACGTTTAAATAACTCAATAGCACTATAGTTAGCGGTTGCATTATCAAATGCAAAGCTATAAATATTACCTAAAATATTATACTTCTTAAAGACATCCATAACACTTCTAAAAATATTTCAGGCATCACGAGTATGCTCCATCCTTTTAAAAGCAATAATTCTTTTTTGTAATTCCCAATTTTCATCAATAAAATGTGCGGTAATAACAAAAAACCCAAGACCGTTTTTTGCTTTCCAACAATCCGATGTACATGCAATTGTAGGATTATATCTACCAAAATTCGCAATTAATTCTAGCCTTTTCTTTTCAAACAATTTCATTGTATCAATTCTTTTGGTGTTCCTAGAAACACCACGAAATTGGAGATTTATAAACTCTGGAACAAACTCTTCAAATTTTGGATTTTGGGCAAAAATAAAAAAAATAAAAAAAAAAAAGGAAGTTTCAACGCAGCTATGAAAGTAGCCAAGCCCTCTCTCATGCGGGCCTCATTGTAGGTAAAATTACCTAAACTCCCACTACTATGTGAAGTGCCGCTAGTGGGGGTTATGGGGGCGTTGCCCTCAAAAGGATCAAATTCATTATATTCGTTGTTGCCATATCCCACTTGCTCAAGGTCATATATTCTATGAGGATACATACTAATTTGATATGAAATGAACTAAAAATAAATTAAGAATTGGAGATGGAAGATGAAATGAAATGAAAATATGATAAGAAATAACAATTAAATGCAACAAACTAATATAATGTGACACAATTAATTTTTGTGACACAATCAATTACTAATGTGATAATTGAATACAAAATTGAAATTGGTGATACAATTGTGACACAATCAATTTGTAATTTGACAATTAAAAATATATTGGAAACAACAATAATTAGTGTGACACAATCAATTTGTATTTTGACAAATAAAAATATAATGGAAACAGAAAGAATTAGTGTGACACAATCAATTTGTAATTTGACAATTAAAAATATATTGGAAACAAAAATAATTATTGTGACACAACCAATTTGTAATTTTGACAATTAAAAATATATTGGAAACAAAAATAATTAGTGTGACACAATCAATTTGTAATTTGATAATTAAAAATATATTGGAAACAAAAATAGTTAGTGTGACACAATCAATTTTTTAATTTGACAATTAAAAATATATTAGTGTGACACAATAAATGAATAATTGAAAAAAATTACTAATGATAGCTCAAACTCTTGGTTGCTTGAATCCTTGGATGGAAGCATGTGAAATAGTAGAGAGTGGAGCTTTGAGAGTGAACTTGAGAGCTTGAAAATGTACTTGAGAGCTTGAGAGTGAGAATTGAGAGAGAAATTAGAGAGATTGATTTTGGTGAGAATGAATGGGAGGGGATGGGGGTATTTATAGAATTTTTTTTACCAAATGACCATAATTGCCCTCAAAACTAGCTGTTACTTGAATGTTGGAGGGGCAAAATGGTCATTTCATTGAATTTTACAATAATGTCCCTAAAAACTAGCCGTTTTTTGAATGTTGGAGGGGGCATAATGGTCATTTTGACCATTCAAATCAAGTGACCGTTGGGGATTGTGTCACACAATTTGACGGGCCTAACGGGACTGTCAAATGGTCAGCTTATTGGGCAAAAGGACACGGGCCAAACGAGCAAACGGTCACAGGCCAAATGGACAACGGACACGGGCCAAACGGGCAATGGACACGGGCCGGATCGGGCTTTTTAATGGACACAGGCCGGATAGGCCTACCAAATACAAACTCTTGGCCCAATTCGTCCGCTAATAGCGGACGGGCCTTAACGGGCCGGACATGTCTGTGACTGTTAAGAAAACAGGCCGGTCATGGTCGACCAGCGGGCCTAGTGACTGTTTTGACACGACTAGTTCTTTTCCTCTTTAAAGATTTAACTTATCATTCTCTTCTTTTTATGATGAATTCTCTAAAAAATAGAAAAAAAAAAGAAGTTCAATAATCAATTCAAAGGAATGCCCCTTTAGAAACATGAAATCATCAAATCAAAGGAATGTGTTCTTCAAGTAAAAAAAAATATCAAAGGAATGCCTGTTTAGAAATGTGAAAATTAAGGCCCGTTTTGTAGCCAAGAAAATAAATATAAATTGTTACCTTCCAATGTTTCATTTCCCATGTAAACAAACAGTGTATATAAATTATTCTGAATGTGAGTGATGGAGTTGGTAAGAGTATGCAAGGATATAGGTAAACGATGAAGAAGACAATTAACGTGATGGATAGAAAGAAAGGCACACAGTTAATGTGATTATATAAAGACATATATGTCCTCAATATGTTTGTGTACTTGTATTTAAAAGAAGGGCATTATCGGAAATAATTTTGAACAGCCAAACTCCCCTTCTCCCTTTATATATTAGTATAGATATTGAACATTTTCCCCCACAGTAAGGATTTTGAAGACTCACAACCTTATACTTGTCGACTCCTTCTCTCATCTCTCTCTTTCTCTCTCTCTCTCTGACTCATCTGAAACCATGGCTCGCCGAAGCTTTGGAGGTGAGCTTTTCCGATCTCAATATACTTCCTTTTTCCTCTGATCAGGTCAAATCAAATCAAATCTCCACCATTTAAGAATCTTAATGCCCATCAGTTTTGGCTTCTGTTTGTATTTACTTTGTTTTGATGTCTATACACAATACTTTGTTACATCATCTATTTTTCTCAGTTTATGATTAGAAGGTGAATATTTGTATAATACTTTTTTTTTTCTTTTAAAAACTTTTTCCAGGAAGACCCGCGCCCGGGGGGGCGGGGGGGGGGGGCACTGGGCCAGAATCCCCCCCCCCCAAAAAAAAGGTACTAATCTATTAAATTAAGGGCCTGTTCGCATCAGCGTTTCTTAAAATCATTTTTGGAGTGTAAAATTACACTTGATCTAAGACTGCTAATACCTGATTTACTTTTTGGTATTCATATACTTCATTGTGCAGATCTTAGTTTGATCTGTCCTAGTGGGTATTGTTATTTCAATGTATA
>JAESVK010061968.1:0-16629 GCA_017140935.1 Hamamelis virginiana
TTTCTCCACTACCTTCCCTTTTCCTTTAGGTGAGGCATTTTTGGTGCGAGCAGTCGCAACCAAAATCAAACATAAAACACATAACAAGGCAGCCACAGCCAACAAGGTATCCCACATTCCCATCTCCACCATTAGAACACACCCATCCCCCAAACACTTCACCAAACAATTCATACACTTCCTCCCATTCATACCCACAGCAGAACTCAACAGAAGTTTACCCCAAAACAACAAAAAAATCAACCACACAGCAGCACAACAACCCATTTCCATTTCAACAAAAATAAAACTTCGATATTTCCAAACAACTTTCAAAGAAAGTGAAATTTCGAGCAACTTACCCTCTTTGAATGAGACTGCACACCCACACGCCCCAAAATCCTTTATCTCAGCAAGAACCCACAAATGGGGGATGAGGAAACCAAAAAGAGGCAACGCAGCAGTGGAGGGAGGCTCGGCTTGCTAATGTGAGAGGGGGATGACTGGTGCGCGGCTAGGTCTCGGCGAGGAACAAGAGAAGGGAATGAGAGGGAGAAGAGAGGTTTCAAATGAGAGAGGCGGCGTGGGGTAGGGTTAGGAAGTTAGGGCTTTTATAGTGGGGTAAGTGAGGGTGAGGTGTCAGCAAATGAATGGGTAAAGAGGCTGACGTGTTAAAAAGATTCTGCAGAATTTTTGAAATTTGACCATTTATTACCGGTAACAGATTTTTCGTTACCGGTAATCAACTGCACTGTCTGCTGAATTTTGCCCCATTACCGGTAACAGATTTTCGTTACCGGTAATAAACTGCACCGCATCTTCGAAACTTCAGAAATAAATTCCATTACCGGTAACACTTTTTCCATTACCGGTAATAAATATGCAGCAACCCAGAATTTGCCATTTTGACCTCAAAACCCAACTTTTTCAGATTTTCATCATAAAGGCTCATTCCACACATTCCAAAAGGACATATACACTCCATCAAACTTCAACAACACCTCCCCCAAGCTTGGAACCAAATTTTACCCCCCGGCTTCTATGGTTTCTCAAAAAATGGAAACTTTTAAGCTCAAACATGGTTCGAATGGTGACACAAGCAAGAATTTAGGATCAAAAGTTCAAAAATGGCCTAAAATCACTTTTCAAACGTGCGAGAATGTTCCCCAATGAGCAAAATGCAACAGAATAGAATGAGCATGCTTAAATGGCATTTTTGAGCAAAAATGGCTACGAATATGGGACGTTTTGCACAAAACTCATGATGGGCATATTCAATATGGGCAAACACACACAAAACTCAATATGGGAGTATGGCTTGATGAGGGAACAACATAAATGGATAAAACATGAGAATTCTTGCCTGACTACATTAACTAGCTCGAAATGCTACATTGGAGTGCGAGTGAATATGGGAGAGTTCAATGCAAAGGTAGACAATCAAAGCAAAGCATAATTCAGAGGATTCTAAGTACATTCACATATAAGCATAAGATTGCAAGCTCAAATAGCACTATTCACAAAAATTTTGAATGAAAATGAGTATTTTGCACAGGTAAAACAAAAATTCCTCAAAAATGAAGAATCCACTCAAAAAGTGTTAATCACAAATGTACCTCCTACTCAAAAAGTATCAATCACAAATGTACCTCCCCCTCCAACTTGAAATGTGCATTGTCCTCAATGCTCAAAATATACGCATCCAAGACAAACTTAGAGAGAAAGGGCACAAAAGCATTTGTGAATCATCTATGAATCAGCTATATCCTGCACAATGGTTAGCATATCCACATTTTCCAATGAAATGAAAGACAAAAGAAGTATAAAAGACTATTTACAATGAAAACATCAGAAGTTACTCGGATGGGGCCTCGTGATAGACTGGGTCCACTAGGTCCTCAACCACAGTCTCACGCAAAAAGTTCTCCAAAAATGGCTTGAGTCGCTGTCCATTTACCTTGAAGACGTTGCCATTCTTGGGATTCTCAATCTCCACCGCCCCATGAGGAAACACAGTTTTAACCAAGAAAGGGCCCACCCAACGGGACCTCAGCTTACCAGGGAAGAGGTGCAGCCTAGAGTTATACAGGAGGACTTTCTGATTCGGCTCGAAAGACTTACGAGCTATGTTCTTATCGTGGAAAGCTTTCATCTTGTCCTTGTAAACCCTAGTGCTCTCATAGGCATCCCGCCTAATTTCTTCAAGCTCACTTAGCTGGAGCTTTCTCTGCGAACCTGCTGCATCAAGATTGAAATTAAATTGCTTAATGGCCCAGAATGCCCTGTGTTCCATCTCAACTGGCAGGTGACAGGCTTTACCATAGACAATGCGATAGGGAGACATGCTGGTCGCACCACGGTGAGGGAGGTTAATTCCCCACCATGCGCCAAGATTTAAAAGTATTTATAGGACCACACTCAACGGAAATTTAACCTCAAGTCGCAAGTTAGAGTGAGTGCGGGTCGTCCACAGAGAATATGGTTGAATCAAGTTTAAAGTAAATAAGAAGCTATACTAGTGATTGCGATTCAAAGGTGATTGATTGGTTGTTGATTAAGGTCCTAATGAGAAATTAAAGACACGCGATATTAATTTAAAAATAAGATAAAGTGGAGAAAGGTAATGGGGATCGGTTCGGATTAGGGCAAGTCGATAATCACCGATTGTAATGTGAAATGCTATTTAACATGGGATATTGGTAACCTAGACTACAAGAATAAGTTAACCGAAATGATATGAATGATTAAGTGTATGACGATTAATCAAAAGCCATAAACTATCAGAATCGAAAGATAATGCATAACCTATGCTAATGAGCAAACCACCATTAACTCAATCATTCATTAAAGTAAGCACCACTTGTATTTGTATGAAATAGTAATCACAGAAAACTAAAACATATTGAAATAAAAACGGTTTAAAGCACTAGGCTCTCAAATACAAGTCTATCCCAAAGTCAAATAACATTAATTACAAAATGGTGACTAAAAACCTCACCCAAAAATCCTTGCCTCACCCCATCACCGAGTGACCTAGCCGGCCATAACGTAGATCGGCGATCCGTAGACGCTCCTCATCATCATAGTCAAACTTGGGCCTATTTGGAGTAGGATGGGTGGTGATTGGCTACCTAGAAAGTGCCAAGAAAAAGCACAAAAAACCAAAAGCTCACTTTATGAGCAACAAGACAAAACCAAGCTTGCTCTCTCTCCTCTTAAAGTTGCTTTAATACTCCCCTAAAAGTCAAAGAGCCAAAAGACTAAAGTATCCCTCAAAGTTAACATTATTACAACAATACTTAGCATAAAAAACGGAGCAGGCAGCCATCTATCGATAGCGTGCAAGGCACCTATCGATAGATGCTGCGAAGGTCAGCAGCGGAAGAACAAACTCGAAGAATCTCTATCGATAGGTGCATGAACAGCTATCGATAGAGAACGCGGGAACCTGAATCGCCTTGGAACTGGAAGGGCATCTATCGATAGATGCAAGAACCGCTATCGATAGATGCTGGAAATGAGGCCGAGAATGGGAAGTCAGAAGCTGGTATCTATCGATACATAGCCACGCCTATCGATAGCTCACAAATCAAATTCCAAAATTGAAGGTCCAGAGGCTGGCATATATCGATACCTCTCCCTTGCCTATCGATAGCTCAAAAATCAAATCTCCAAATTGCGAAACAGAAGCCGGCATCTATCGATAGCGCGATCCACCTATCGATAGATGATCCACGAGAAGCTTTTTATTGAGATGCAGAGACTGGCATCTATCGATAGGCCAAAGCAGCTATCGATAGATGACCCAAAAATTTCCAGAAAAGCCCAGCTTGGTGTTCAATGCCTCCTCGACGCTGTCCCAACCTTCGACTGCGAGTCGCGCTTCATCGGAAAGCGAATTTGGGCTTCAAAAATGCCAAAAACCTACATTGCAACGAAAACAACATAAATGAATTATCTAAACAAAACCTATCGAATTATACCATTGTTAGCGTGCATTTAGGTCTAACGACTATGAAATTAGAGCATATGATTGCGAGCAATCACATGCCTAAAACAGTTTTAAAGGCTGTGCGGTATGCCCATAAGGCGTCAGTCAAGCGAAGTGACCAATCCTTCCTATTGGGATTAACCGTCTTTTCCAAGATATGTTTGATCTCCCTATTAGCCAACTCAGCTTGGCCATTTGTCTGTGGGTGATAGGCAGTTGACACTTTATGGGTTACCCCATACTTTTTCATTAAAGCTTCAAATGGACGGTTGCAAAAGTACGAACCACCATCACTGATAACTGCCTTAGGTACCCCAAATCTAGACAAAATGTTTTCTTTCAAGAATTTCAAAACGATTTTATGGTCATTTGTTCTAGATGGGATAGCCTCAACCCATTTGGACACATAGTCCACTGCTAGAAGGATGTACAGGTTGCCAAACGATGATGGGAAGGGCCCCATGAAGTCGATGCCCCAACAATCAAAGATTTCAATAACAATAATGGGTGTGAGGGGCATCATATGCCTTCGGGTGACACCGCCCAATCGTTGGCAACGCTCACAGCTTTTACAATATTCAAAAGAATCTTTAAACAGGGTTGGCCAATAAAAGCCACATTGTAAGATTTTCGCAGCAGTTTTCCTAGCAGAAAAGTGACCCCCACATGCCTCACTATGACAGAAAGATATGACACTAGGTATTTCACTATCCGGCACACATCTTCTCAAGATTTGGTCAGGGCAATACTTAAAAAGGTAAGGGTCATCAAAGAAATATTTTTGCACCTCTCTCAAAAATTTGTTCCTATCCTGGGCACTCCAATGGGTAGGAACCTGTTCAGTTACTATGTAATTAACAATATCCGCATACCATGGGCAAAGGGAAAGAGCAAACAGTTGCTCATCAGGGAATGTCTCTGAGATGGGAAGGGTGTCAGCAGAATCATCAAAGGATATCCTAGACAAGTGGTCGGCGACAACGTTCTCAACTCCTTTCTTATCTTTAATTGTCAAATTAAATTCTTGGAGGAGTAGAATCCACCTAATTAGTCTTTGTTTGGCATCTTGCTTTGTCAAAAGATATTTCAGTGCCGCATGGTCAGTAAAGACTAAAATAGGTGAACCTAAGATGTACGACCGAAACTTGTCTAAGGCAAAAACCACAGCTAGCAGCTCTTTTTCAGTAGTTGTGTAATTTCTTTGGGCATCATTCATTGTCCTACTAGCATAGTAAATCACATGTGGTTTTTTATCAATCCTTTGACCCAACACCGCTCCTATGGCAAAGTCACTGGCATCACACATGATTTCAAATGGCAAGTTCCAGTCGGGTGTTTGCATAATGGGAGGTGAAGTTAGCATCTCTTTTAATTTACAAAAAGCAACCTCACAATCATGCCCCCACTCAAAAGGAACGTCCTTTCCTAAGAGATTACACAAGGGGCGCGCAATACCGCTAAAACCCTTAATGAACCTCCTATAAAAGCCAGCGTGCCCTAGGAATGATCTCACATCTTTCACAGTCTTAGGGGAAGGAAGCTTAGAGATTAATTCTATCTTGGCCTTATCAACTTCTATCCCCCTAGACGACACAATATGTCCTAGAACTATTCCCTGTGTCACCATGAAATGACACTTTTCCCAATTAAGCACCAGGTTTGTTTCCTCACATCTTTTTAGAACCAAAGACAGGTTCTCTAAGCAACCATCAAAAGAATCCCCGAAAACCGAGAAGTCATCCATGAAAACCTCTACGATCTTCTCCACCATGTCACTAAATAACCCAGTCATGCATCTCTGGAAGGTACCAGGAGCATTGCATAAACCAAAAGGCATCTTCCTAAAGGCGAATGTCCCAAAGGGACATGTGAAAGTGGTCTTTTCTTGATCCTCTAAGGAAACCTCTATTTGATTATAGCCCGAATACCCATCTAGGAAGCAATAGAAGGCATGTCCCGCAACTCTCTCTAGGATTTGGTCAATGAAGGGTAAGGGGAAGTGGTCTTTCCTAGTGGATGAATTTAACTTTCTATAGTCAATGCACACTCGCCACCCCGTGGTGACACGTGTGGGAATCAATTCACCCTCTTCATTTTCTACCACAGTAATACCCGATTTCTTGGGCACCACTTGTATAGGACTCACCCACTTGCTATCCGCTATAGGATAGATTATCCCCATATCCAACAACTTCAGAACCTCCTTTCGCACAACCTCCTTCATAATAGGGTTCAATCTCCTTTGAGGTTGGCGGGAAGGTTTGACATCATCCTCAATATAAATCCTATGGGTGCAAAGAGAGGGACTAATTCCCTTGAGGTCGGCGATGGACCAACCTATAGCACTTTTGTGAGCTCTAAGCACCTCTAACAATCTAAGCTCTTGGTCAATCTCCAAGTGAGAAGAAATGACCACGGGATAAGTCTCATTGTCACCTAGGTACACATATTTCAATTCTGAGGGCAATGGTTTTAACTCTAATTCAGGTGGTTGGATATTTGATGGCACAAGACTCTTTTCAATGGGTGGCAATGCTTCGAAGCGAGGCACCCACCCATTCACTTCCATAACTTCCTCTTCATTGAGCATAGAGTATAGAAACTCCATCTCATCACTCACTTCCAATTCTTCAACATTCTCACTCACCAAACATGACTGCAAAAGGTCATCATGGGCGGAAAGATCCCATTGGTGCTGCACTAAGGTATCTATCCTACTCACCTCATGCACCTCATCCTCCACATCTTCCCCCACTTCCCTTATCAAATTGAAAATATTCAAGTTAACAGTCATGTTTCCAAAGGTTAGGGTCATCAACCCACTCCTACACTGTATCAACGCATCAGCTGTGGCCAAGAAAGGCCTACCAAGAATCACAGGGAATTGACTCCCTTGATCTACCACAGGGTGGGTCTCTAACACCACAAAATCCACGGGGAAATAGAATTTATCAACTTGCACAAGTACATCTTTCACTACTCCCCTAGGTATCTTAACGCTCCTGTCAGCTAATTGAAGCTTGATCCCAGTTGACTCTAGTTCTCCCAACCCCAATTCTACATACACAGAGTATGGCAATAAATTGACACTCGCCCCCAAGTCTACTAAAGCTCTACCCACTTTGGAACTTCCTATGGTTATTTCAATGGTAGGGGTCCCTGGGTCTTTGTATTTACGGGGCAAGGTATTTTGCAAGAGGGATGTGGATTGCTCGGTCATAAACACTTCCTTATGCACACCCAAATTCCTTTTCACCGTACACAAATCTTTCAAGAACTTTGCATACGAGGGCACCTGTTTAATAGCATCCAACAAAGGTATGCTGACTTTCATCTGTTTAAACAATTCAAAAATTTCAGCGTGATTGGTCAATTTCTTAGGTGCCCTAAGTCTTTGGGGAAAAGGGGCGGCAGGAATAAATTTAGCCCTCTCTTGGCTTGAAACAACATCAACACCACTTGATTTGGGAACGCTAGGCTCATTTTCAATTTCTTTCTCATCCCCCTTAGATTCCTTTTGTAAATTTTGAGAAATTTCTTTGTTAGAATCTTTGGGTGGGATGGTTTTATCAATGATCTTTCCACTTCGAAGAGTGGTGATGGCCTTAGCATGTTCATGGTTCCCTTCATTGGGATTTGAGGATCCAATGCTATGTTGACCTTGTGGATTTTGCACGGGTTGAGAGGGAAACTTTCCCTTCTCTTGTTGAAGTGCACCCAAAGTGGTGGTCAACTTAGTCAATTGGGTTCTCATATCCCCAATGGCTTGATTGGTTTGAGCTTGACCTTGCACAAGTTGTGCAATCACATCATCATAATTTCTCTTGTGGGGTGGTAGGTATGAGTTCACCGGTGGTGGGCCAAAACTTGGGTTAGGGTTTGATGGGAACCCTTGACCTTGATAATTAGGACCTTGACCATGATTTTGAAAACCTTGGTTTTGAAAGTTTTGATTTTGGAAATTTTGGCTTTGAAAACCTTGGTTGCTTTGAAAAGGATTAGGAGGTGGGTTGCTTTGGCTTGAGGAAGCGTTTCCTCCATCACTCTTCCAACTAAAATTGGGGTGTTTACTCCACCCCGGATTGTAAGTCTCAGAATATGGAGAGTTGAAGGGCTTCCTTTGGTAGTTGAGAGCATTAGCTTGCTCGATTTGGATAGCTCCCTTGACTTGGGGAAGATTAGGGCAATCATTGGTAGAATGAGTGGGGTCATCGCAAATTATGCACAAGTCCTCAATCCTAGGTCCCGTAGGTGCCATAGGCACTTTAGGCACGGTGCTCACCTCACTCACTTTTTGTAACTCTATGGCCTCTAATTTCCTAGTCAAGCTAGCAATTTTTGCTTGGAGGTCATCATTATCTTTCACATGATGCTTTCCTCCTCGCACAGGCACAGTTTGCACTCTAGCAGCATCAAGAGAGGAATTAGTCTCCCAATTCCGGGCATTCTCTGCTATAGAATCAAAACACTGTATGGCCTCCTCAGGGCTCTTCTCATAAAACTGTCCCCCACTCATCATTTGGATATATTGCTTGTTTTCCAAAGAAAGACCTTGATGAAAGTAGCCAATGATTTGGCCTATATCCAAACCATGATGAGGGATAGCATTAAGAAGCTCTTTGTATCTTTCCCATACAGTTGCAAAAGATTCACCTGGTTTTTCAGAAAAGTTTTGAATTGCTCTCAAAAGTGCATTAGTGCGCCCCGGAGGGAAGAATTTATCAAGAAAAATGCGTTGCATGTCACTCCAATTGTGGATGGAATTAGGAGTAAGAGAGTGAAACCATATTTTCGCTTTGTCCTTAAGAGAGAAAGGGAATAAAACCCAGCATATGATATGTATGGGCGATCCTGTAGAAAGGAATGCGCTACACACATCCTCAAAATCTCTCATGTAGGTATAGGGATTCTCAGAATCGAACCCTCTATATTCAGGGAGAAGACGAATCATCTCCGGTCTCATGGGAAAGTTGTGGGCCTCTTGAGGTAGGCAAATACATGAGGGTGTGGTGGTTCTTGTAGGTCTCAAAATCTCTCTTAGAGTCCTCCCTAGGTTAGCCAAAGGGACAGGGGGTTCTCTATATGGTTGAGCATGAGGATTAGGGTTCCCCCTTCCCACCGCCGGGGTTGCCGGCGGAACAACACCATCTCCTTGCCTAGGAGGGTCATAAGGCCTTTGCGGGTCATGAGGCAACCCTTGGTCATTTGGATTTATAGGAAAATGTTGATTTTCGGTGTGCTCCATTGAAGGAGTGGAAGGTAAGTGAAATAGACGTCTTGCTATTGGATTTCTTGGAGCTTGTTGAGGTGTAATTCTTACAAGTCGGTGTTGCTCATCACGAGTCCACACCGACATGCACCAATTCCGCCACAACTAAGATGATATTCACAAGTATTATATACACAAAGAATTTTTGACATAAATTAAAAGAGGGAAGAAAACTTACCGGATTTGCAATGTCATTGCAAATTACCACTAGCTCTCTTCAAATCAACTAGAACGCTCTTCACTCCCCGGCAACGGCGCCAATTGCTTGTGCGTGAAAAGTGAAGTGCGCAAAAGATTCCCAAGCGTAGGAGTCCTAAGGTCGTCAAGCAATAAACTAGGGAGGTCCTAGGTCATATCCACAGGGAGTGGAATAGGTTCTAGTGATTTTTAGGTCATGCTATCCAATGAATATAAATAAAAGTGCAAAATATGGGTTGGTTGTTGAAGGTGATTTTTGTGCCAAGTTAATGGCAATGAGAAAATGAAAAACCTTGTAAAGAAGAAGGTGGATCCTATGGTTTCATCCCTTCCAAACCTATAGCAAATGCTTTCTCTCTCAATACACACTCAAGATTCCATTTGACCTATGGTCTTGAGTGAAGGATTTAGCAATAAGAGTTCATAAAACAAGAGACAAATGATGGAATGTAGTTCTCCATTCTCTTGGGCATTTTAACAAACAAGTAGAATGCATATGTGCTCATCAACTCAAACACAACAACTTACTGGTTGTATTTAGGTCATGAATATGATTCTACAAGGGTTCATAAGATGAGAGAGTGAGAGAACAACATTTCGTTTGACATTGAAGCTTTCAAAATGAGAGAAGTACACTTACTTAGGGTTTGGAGAGGGATTCCACCATAGAATCCACCTTTAATGCTCAGCTAGCCATGAAATGCAAGTAAAAACACAAAACAAGAGAAATAAATGCCAAGAGCAAGTAATAAATGCTAACTCTAGATTAATAAACTTAAATGTAGCTTACAACTTGAGATAGAAAGATTACAAACGACTTAGACTAAGCTTACAAAGGATGAATAACAAGAGAAATAAGGAAAACTAACCTAAACTACAAAGAAAACATCAAAAACACAAGAAAACCTAGGTTAAACTAAGAACTATCTAAGAACTATTCTAAGAACAACTAGAGAACCCCTTACTCAGCCCAAAACTTAGGCTTTTATACCCCCTCTTAGGGTTACAAGACATGAGGAACGAAATCCCTAAAAAGCCCCTAGCTTGAGCTGCAAAAACGCGGCAGAAAAGTGATTCGCGACTTTTATTACCGGTAATAAAAATCCATTACCGGTAATAAACTGCACTGCCTCCTGAAATCTTCAGCAATAAATTCCATTACCGGTAACACTTTTTCCATTACCGGTAATAAACTGCACTGGCTCCTGGAATGCTGAAATCTGCAATCTATTACCGGTAACACTTTTTCCATTACCGGTAATAGATTCTCAAAACTGAAAAATCATTCTTTTAAGCTTCCCATTGCAGAAATTGCATTCATCCACTCGATCCTTCCACCAATGAAGATTAATTTGAGACTTTTGAGGTACGAGGGCGGAGCTCATGGCTTCTTTTGGCATAAAATGACTTATAAAAGATGAGGAAAAGAGGCCGCTTATCCTGCAAGAGACAAAAACAAAGAAAAACATAAAAATACCTAATCCTAACATTTATATAAGTAAAAGACAATTAAAAAGGAAAGAAAAGACTATAAAATAAACATAAATTGGTGTCACAACACCCCCTCCAACTTGAATCTTGCTAGTCCCTAGCAAGAGACTGCAAGCAAAAACAGAATAAGGCCACAAGAACTCACTTCATTACACAAACATGATCAAATACTATCGCCTCACACAATAATGCTAGGATTTGAAATAGCTAAGCAAGAACTCCCCAGTGAAAGTGATAGTGCCAATGATGCAATTCAAAGCTAAAAAATACAGAGAAACTAGAACATAAATGGTAACTGATGAAAGGAAGAGGATAACAAGAAAAACTTAGCAGAAATGAATGGAAATCAAAATAGAATGCATACTTCAATCACTCAAATGCAGGAATGCTCAGAGGAGAACAAAATTAATGTGAGAAATCAGAAAGGACTTCATTCAGCATATATTGACCAAGGGTACAAAAGGGGTTTTTAAACAAAATGGATGTTGGCTAAATACAGTTTGGGTTCACTACCCGATGTGCCAACATCACTACCCTAGCTACCCTATGGTTCTAAACTCATTGACCTGCACTACATAATTTAAACAGAAAAACAACCAAAAACTATTATTATAACCTAAACCACCCCAAAGTACTGCCCCCTCATTCTTCAGCATCCTCAGAGTTGCCATCCCCAGAATCATCATCCTCCCCTGATCCATCCTCATCAGACTCAACCTCATCTAATTCCTCAGAAATCCCATCCTCCAAGTTAGGAGGGTAAGGGGGAATCTCATCATCCAAACCCTTCGAGATTCTCTGCTCTCTCACTACTGACTCAAGCCTGTGCTCTAGCTGTCTCTGTTTTCCCAATATTAGCTTGAACCAACCCCGAATCTTTCTTTCAAGGCGCTTTAGTGGAGAAGTGCTGGCAGCTTCACTAGTGGCAGCAGAGGACTTCTTTGGCTTCATTGCATCACTCTTCCGTTGAGTGCCAAATGTAATACGCCCAAATTTCGAAGTCTCCAACTCCACTCGACTGGGCTTCTTGATTCTTTGCTTGAAAGCCAACTGGGTAATGAGAGCAGGGAAAGGCATGTGGCTCTTCCAATTTGTCTTTGGGAAATCTCTCATTGCTTCCCACATTACCAAGGCATGGTCAATCACACAACCGTGCATAACCTCATACAAAAATTTCACATCTTCCAGCCTTGGCTTCTTTTCCAAACTTTGGGGCCTCAAGCTATAATGGATTAGCTTGTTCATGATTGCATACTCACTTTTCATCAGCCCTGGAGAGAAATTCTTCTTGAACAAACTGGGGTCTTTGCAAACCGCTTGGGCCAACTCAGAGGGTGATTTGTCAGTCAAGGGTCTAAATGGGAAGGACTTTGAATCAGATGGAGGCCGAGTGTAACTCAAACATGAGGCAATGGACTGAGGGGTAACCACCATGGGCTTGCCATTCACCACTGTCTTTATGACATGAGCATGGTCCTGAGCTTGGTCTTGAGAATTATCTTCAACCATATTTGAGTAAAAATCCCTCACGAAGGAAGGAATGTACCCAGCTACTTTGTCGCCCAGGAAAAAGAGGCCTTGCACAGTGATTGCTTGCTGAGTCAAGTGGGTTTCTTCAAAAGTCTCTAAAGCTATTGACCTCTCACATTTAAAACCCCTCGAGGCTATGGATTCCTCCCATGACTTAGCTAAGGGCCTTCGAAGGCCTAAGTCGACCAATTCCTCATAAGTCCGCCCTTCCTCATCAACCATTGGAGCTTTACCCTTAGATTTAGGTTTCGAACTCCCTTCTCCACCCTTTCTCTTCTTCACAAATTTCTCTGAAACTTTCTCCACTACCTTCCCTTTTCCTTTAGGTGAGGCATTTTTGGTGCGAGCAGTCGCAACCAAAATCAAACATAAAACACATAACAAGGCAGCCACAGCCAACAAGGTATCCCACATTCCCATCTCCACCATTAGAACACACCCATCCCCCAAACACTTCACCAAACAATTCATACACTTCCTCCCATTCATACCCACAGCAGAACTCAACAGAAGTTTACCCCAAAACAACAAAAAAATCAACCACACAGCAGCACAACAACCCATTTCCATTTCAACAAAAATAAAACTTCGATATTTCCAAACAACTTTCAAAGAAAGTGAAATTTCGAGCAACTTACCCTCTTTGAATGAGACTGCACACCCACACGCCCCAAAATCCTTTATCTCAGCAAGAACCCACAAATGGGGGATGAGGAAACCAAAAAGAGGCAACGCAGCAGTGGAGGGAGGCTCGGCTTGCTAATGTGAGAGGGGGATGACTGGTGCGCGGCTAGGTCTCGGCGAGGAACAAGAGAAGGGAATGAGAGGGAGAAGAGAGGTTTCAAATGAGAGAGGCGGCGTGGGGTAGGGTTAGGAAGTTAGGGCTTTTATAGTGGGGTAAGTGAGGGTGAGGTGTCAGCAAATGAATGGGTAAAGAGGCTGACGTGTTAAAAAGATTCTGCAGAATTTTTGAAATTTGACCATTTATTACCGGTAACAGATTTTTCGTTACCGGTAATCAACTGCACTGTCTGCTGAATTTTGCCCCATTACCGGTAACAGATTTTCGTTACCGGTAATAAACTGCACCGCATCTTCGAAACTTCAGAAATAAATTCCATTACCGGTAACACTTTTTCCATTACCGGTAATAAATATGCAGCAACCCAGAATTTGCCATTTTGACCTCAAAACCCAACTTTTTCAGATTTTCATCATAAAGGCTCATTCCACACATTCCAAAAGGACATATACACTCCATCAAACTTCAACAACACCTCCCCCAAGCTTGGAACCAAATTTTACCCCCCGGCTTCTATGGTTTCTCAAAAAATGGAAACTTTTAAGCTCAAACATGGTTCGAATGGTGACACAAGCAAGAATTTAGGATCAAAAGTTCAAAAATGGCCTAAAATCACTTTTCAAACGTGCGAGAATGTTCCCCAATGAGCAAAATGCAACAGAATAGAATGAGCATGCTTAAATGGCATTTTTGAGCAAAAATGGCTACGAATATGGGACGTTTTGCACAAAACTCATGATGGGCATATTCAATATGGGCAAACACACACAAAACTCAATATGGGAGTATGGCTTGATGAGGGAACAACATAAATGGATAAAACATGAGAATTCTTGCCTGACTACATTAACTAGCTCGAAATGCTACATTGGAGTGCGAGTGAATATGGGAGAGTTCAATGCAAAGGTAGACAATCAAAGCAAAGCATAATTCAGAGGATTCTAAGTACATTCACATATAAGCATAAGATTGCAAGCTCAAATAGCACTATTCACAAAAATTTTGAATGAAAATGAGTATTTTGCACAGGTAAAACAAAAATTCCTCAAAAATGAAGAATCCACTCAAAAAGTGTTAATCACAAATGTACCTCCTACTCAAAAAGTATCAATCACAAATGTACCTCCCCCTCCAACTTGAAATGTGCATTGTCCTCAATGCTCAAAATATACGCATCCAAGACAAACTTAGAGAGAAAGGGCACAAAAGCATTTGTGAATCATCTATGAATCAGCTATATCCTGCACAATGGTTAGCATATCCACATTTTCCAATGAAATGAAAGACAAAAGAAGTATAAAAGACTATTTACAATGAAAACATCAGAAGTTACTCGGATGGGGCCTCGTGATAGACTGGGTCCACTAGGTCCTCAACCACAGTCTCACGCAAAAAGTTCTCCAAAAATGGCTTGAGTCGCTGTCCATTTACCTTGAAGACGTTGCCATTCTTGGGATTCTCAATCTCCACCGCCCCATGAGGAAACACAGTTTTAACCAAGAAAGGGCCCACCCAACGGGACCTCAGCTTACCAGGGAAGAGGTGCAGCCTAGAGTTATACAGGAGGACTTTCTGATTCGGCTCGAAAGACTTACGAGCTATGTTCTTATCGTGGAAAGCTTTCATCTTGTCCTTGTAAACCCTAGTGCTCTCATAGGCATCCCGCCTAATTTCTTCAAGCTCACTTAGCTGGAGCTTTCTCTGCGAACCTGCTGCATCAAGATTGAAATTAAATTGCTTAATGGCCCAGAATGCCCTGTGTTCCATCTCAACTGGCAGGTGACAGGCTTTACCATAGACAATGCGATAGGGAGACATGCTGGTCGCACCACGGTGAGGGAGGTTAATTCCCCACCATGCGCCAAGATTTAAAAGTATTTATAGGACCACACTCAACGGAAATTTAACCTCAAGTCGCAAGTTAGAGTGAGTGCGGGTCGTCCACAGAGAATATGGTTGAATCAAGTTTAAAGTAAATAAGAAGCTATACTAGTGATTGCGATTCAAAGGTGATTGATTGGTTGTTGATTAAGGTCCTAATGAGAAATTAAAGACACGCGATATTAATTTAAAAATAAGATAAAGTGGAGAAAGGTAATGGGGATCGGTTCGGATTAGGGCAAGTCGATAATCACCGATTGTAATGTGAAATGCTATTTAACATGGGATATTGGTAACCTAGACTACAAGAATAAGTTAACCGAAATGATATGAATGATTAAGTGTATGACGATTAATCAAAAGCCATAAACTATCAGAATCGAAAGATAATGCATAACCTATGCTAATGAGCAAACCACCATTAACTCAATCATTCATTAAAGTAAGCACCACTTGTATTTGTATGAAATAGTAATCACAGAAAACTAAAACATATTGAAATAAAAACGGTTTAAAGCACTAGGCTCTCAAATACAAGTCTATCCCAAAGTCAAATAACATTAATTACAAAATGGTGACTAAAAACCTCACCCAAAAATCCTTGCCTCACCCCATCACCGAGTGACCTAGCCGGCCATAACGTAGATCGGCGATCCGTAGACGCTCCTCATCATCATAGTCAAACTTGGGCCTATTTGGAGTAGGATGGGTGGTGATTGGCTACCTAGAAAGTGCCAAGAAAAAGCACAAAAAACCAAAAGCTCACTTTATGAGCAACAAGACAAAACCAAGCTTGCTCTCTCTCCTCTTAAAGTTGCTTTAATACTCCCCTAAAAGTCAAAGAGCCAAAAGACTAAAGTATCCCTCAAAGTTAACATTATTACAACAATACTTAGCATAAAAAACGGAGCAGGCAGCCATCTATCGATAGCGTGCAAGGCACCTATCGATAGATGCTGCGAAGGTCAGCAGCGGAAGAACAAACTCGAAGAATCTCTATCGATAGGTGCATGAACAGCTATCGATAGAGAACGCGGGAACCTGAATCGCCTTGGAACTGGAAGGGCATCTATCGATAGATGCAAGAACCGCTATCGATAGATGCTGGAAATGAGGCCGAGAATGGGAAGTCAGAAGCTGGTATCTATCGATACATAGCCACGCCTATCGATAGCTCACAAATCAAATTCCAAAATTGAAGGTCCAGAGGCTGGCATATATCGATACCTCTCCCTTGCCTATCGATAGCTCAAAAATCAAATCTCCAAATTGCGAAACAGAAGCCGGCATCTATCGATAGCGCGATCCACCTATCGATAGATGATCCACGAGAAGCTTTTTATTGAGATGCAGAGACTGGCATCTATCGATAGGCCAAAGCAGCTATCGATAGATGACCCAAAAATTTCCAGAAAAGCCCAGCTTGGTGTTCAATGCCTCCTCGACGCTGTCCCAACCTTCGACTGCGAGTCGCGCTTCATCGGAAAG